>JARUHE010033240.1:0-16302 GCA_031471125.1 Archaeomysis grebnitzkii | reverse complement strand
TATAGGTATGTGTGAGTGTGTGAGTGCGTGTGTGCGTGTGTGCGGGTGAGTGTGTGTGTGTGTATTTATATACGTATGCACGACTTGAGCAGCCCAATCATTTTTATTAAATAAATTATAATTAAAATATATTTATATGAAACGAAGCACATGCAAATAAATTAAAAAATGTTAATATCTAAAATGCATTTCAAATGTATCAATAAAAGTGACTAAAATAATAATTAAGCTATGTGAAAAATGTTTTATGCTATTTAAATTATATTCCAAATGCTTGACCTATTGTTTCCATATAGGCTATATTAAATAAAGAAATGTTAATGTTGAAAACAGACATTATGGTATTCAATTTTTAGGCCCTGTACACAACTAGAGCATTAAAAGTTAGACATAGTTTTGGTTGTATCTATTTTTTCATTGACTCCAAGGAAACCAATTGATAAAGAGGCCTAGTATCAAAACTTCAGAGCTTAAGGCTGTGACTTTATGATGAAATTAATTTCCAATTAAAAATTAAATTTAAATTTCAAATTTATTAAATGTTTCTCGTAATTATATTAGAAACAAAATATATTTTTTAATTAGTTTTTAACAAACAGCGACGTGCAATGACAAATTTAAAAACTGTAACTAAATTACACAAACAAATGGTCATATACATTTTACAATCACCAAAAAGTGTTTTTACGTCGTTGGTACTTCGTAAATTTATGCAAAAAAATATATCTATAATCAATATTATAACTAACATTATTATAAAGTTGAATTTATTAATGTATTTCAAAGTATTTGAGAGATACATAGACTGAAAACACTTGCTAACTTTTTATGTCCAAAATAGTCAACATAAACATCATCATATTGACTGAACTTTGTTAACAGTGCACTGTTAATAAAGGTTAGTCAATTTGATGTCAGTTTTCACTATCCTAGACATACCAAGTTAGTCAAGTGTTTTCAGTATACTTTCTGGGTTCAATTTCTAAGAAAAGTATTGAAGCTTTTGATGAAATATACTTTACCAGGAAATCATATTTATCAAAGTTTCAAAAATACTGTAACAAAGAATGCCAACATCATAAGAACTAGCATAACTGTGCGAACTTTATTAGTTGGTATAGCTTACATATTCAGTAAAAATATCATAAACATGGAACACAAGTAATAAAAATACTTTGAACAAGAAGTTTGAATTAAATATTTAAATCTCTATGAAAAGATAAAAAGCATAGGGAATTATAAATTAAAAAGCACGAGTTGAAAGAATTATAAACATATACAAATAAAATATTTATAAGAAAAATATAAATATAGGAAATGATATTCTGTGATACAAGGACAGCACAAACAAACAAATACAGTAACAGGCAAAAAATATGATTATCCCAAAAAGTTTGCACCCACCTGTAGCGACCCTCTGAGGGTGACCTGCGCATTGGGGTTGCGCAGAAACTGGTCCTCGAGCCACGCTGCCAACTCGAGGCTGGGAGGAGGCTTCCAAACCCCACTCATCTCCAGCTCCCAAATAGCGGCTGAGGACATCAGGCTGAGGTAGGCGACCTCTCGTTGATAGTTGTTTACCTGTGAGATGATGAAGTTGTTTTTGATTTCTAATCTTTTGTTTTTCTTCTTCTTCTTATCTTATTTTTGTCTACAATTGCTTCTTCTTTTAATCCAACAAATTTTCTATGAAGCATAAGCCTGAAAAACTCACGAGCGAAACTCCAATACTCTCGAGGGAAAGGCAGAGCTCGAAGGACGCTCTCTCTGCAGGCAGCCTGGCGAGGGATGCCAGCCTGTCGGACTGTGTGAACAGAAGCACTCTTTGGCTGCCCTGCTTGTGGCTCACCCAATAGACGGTCATCGTGTCGCTTCGGGTTTTCTTCTTACTCTGTGAAGAGAGAGGAATTTCACAGTTATGTGTTATGTGATATGTGTTCACAGTTGTGTGTTTGTGTTATGTGTTGTGTATTATGTGTTGGTATGTTATGTGTTTGGTGTTCAAACACTACACAATGATGTGGCATAAGATATTAAAAAAAAACTTTTAACGCCATTAAAATTATAAAAACTAAATAAATAAACTCTCAATGAAATGAGAGCAATTCGCACATAATTCGATCCCTTAAATTTTAAAAGAAAATTGTATACTGATGATCAAAGAAATTAATTTAGTAGTGACAATCATAAAATTATTGCATTACCTTACATCACTTGGTTCGAGAGCCTCGGACCTAAAAATCCGTTTAGATTTCAATCAAAATTCAATTAAATTTTAAAATGTTTTCCTTTTGACTCAGGGGTCCGTGGGGGTGAAGATATGTATGGATTGTCCTTATTTGAGAGTTAATTCATTTTTTTCAAATTTTAGTTTAAAATTAGTTTAACATTTTTGTATATTTTTGAGGTTTATTAGGTGAAATACATAGTTCAATGTTATGTATAAGCAGTTGCAGTTCTCAAAACACAAATGGTCGATCAATAATGATACATTAATAATAATATGCGTTAAAGGCTTAAAAAACATGATACTCAGTAAACGTGACATAAACTCTGACATTTAGATTAGCACGGATCGATCCAGATTGAACGACAAACGCAAAGTAGTCATAAAAATATACCTTAGCCTTTGATTTTGCTGGACTTTGTGTTCTTGAGTCGGTGCCATCTTGAATGTTCAAAGTGGCGGTTGAGGACAATAATCCCATGCTGCTGACGTCATCATCATCATCATCGTCACTTGAGGAGGACATGGTGGTGGTTTTTGCTCTCAACCTCAGGCCACTGTTTTTTTTTGTCTTATTCTTGAGGCTGCTAACACTCCGTTGTGATTGGGTTCGAACAATGTTTTGTTTCAATGTAGTCACTGTCACATTTTCACGACCAGAATCATCCTGTAAAGTATTCATTAACTTTGTTTAATAATTTGTATACAATTATTTTGCTTAACCCATTCAAGTAATGCACAAACATTATTTATAGTACAACAATTAATACCGTAATAAATTAGAAATAAAATAAAATAAATTGTTTTATATCTACCAAGGAACGTTACGCACTATTACATCTCCAGCTCCTAAAAATACCACATTGTATGAAAGTCCAGACCTTGCAATGATAAACAAGGAAGAATGAAGAACATAAGTTTCTGATGAGATTACCTATCAAATAGATCAGATGAAACAAGATACGAACCCATGGAATCACTTGAGAAAGTCATCATAAAAAAGACTTCTGAAGGTTGAAATTATGATGATAATCATGTATGGGAGATTTACAATTAAATACCTTGTTAATAACTGCAGTAAAATAGTTGGTTTTATTATTGTAGTTGTTCCATAGGAGCTCTCGAGGTAGAATTGGGTCATCCCATGTGTAAAGCAGAGATTGTCTGGGTGCTACTATTGTTACCTGAAAAATAATTTTGTTCAAACTAGTCCAAAAATTATTTATAAAACACAATTTTTTATAACGTAACTAAATTCAAAACGTTAAAACATTACTTACAATTTTAGGGTTTTAATTCATACATTTTTAGGGTTTTATTTTTCAGTCATAATTAATGAACACATCCACGATCTTATACTTTTATAATTAAAGAACAAATAACATCAAAAATTATAGTTATTAGTTACCAAATTGGTTTCTAACTATAAAGACCATACATAAGTATGACCCAAAAAATATTTCAGCACAATAATTTAGAACAAAAACCGTTAAAAAGTTACAGAACTACTTTCATTTTTGGAACCACTCTGTGCCCTGGTTTAGGTCTTTACCATTTCTATCATGCACGTCACTGACCTGGTTGGAGTCCTTCTGCTTGAGCATGAGGTGGACGTCGTCACACCAGTTCTCGATCTTCACAGGAGCGTCGCCAAAGCTGTATTTGCCCACCGTGATCAACACAGGCTCGTCAGAACCAACCCCGCTCACCGTCACATTCAATGCACGCTGAAGGAAACTTTTTTAAAAATACATGTCATGGTATTTAAGGTACTTCATTCTAACAATGTATATGCGGGGAATATACTAAGTAGACAATTTAATAAAAGCAAATCTACTCACCCCTCTTTCAGTCCGAAGAATGGTCGAATGCAAAGAATTGAAGTGGAAATGCTGAGAAATTGTTTGCGAGTCTCTGTATCGGACGACCATCGTCATGTTCTCGTGATCGGGCCAAAAGGGAACACACTGCTGAGGGTTCACGTCATACCAAAGGTCAACCTTGTCGTTCTCTTGCATGAACTTCAAAGGCCTCGCCGTTGTGTTCTTCACGAGGAAGTAAGGCATCAACACGACGATTTTTGTCAAGTGGAGAAGTCCATTTGATGTCTCTATTGGCCCATCGTTTGGTAAACTTGAAGACAAATAACTTTGAGAAACCTTCACCAATATGCGGAACTTTTTCCGTCTATTTTTGTCATGACAAATGACAACACCACACGAGCCAACTGCCTCGCAGCTCCATCTCCTCGACCAATCACTGTCCAAGACTTTTAATTTCAGCTTATGCGGATAATTTCTTTTGTACCGAAATAGCAAGATTTCCTCTTGACCATTACCTTCATGAACAACCTTCGATCTTGAGCCTCGAACTTGCAGAGGAAGACCAGTCTTATTGACTATCCAGTATGGCGTGTATAGGTAAATGCTGGTGACGGATGACCTCACAGTGTAAATTGCTGTTTCCAATTTGTTTTTCGTATCTCCGTCGCACCGCATTAGAGACAAGATCCTGTGATCATCGCACTTCTCCACGGGAATTTCTAGCTTTGTTTTCCAATCACAACTTTGGTAATTGACTATTTGTATATCTATAAAAATATTTTTTTTCAAATTTAGTTTATAGAGAGAACACTTATCTCCAGGGTCCAGTGTTAATGGCAATGTAAGTGAAGGATGTTGTAGAACAAGCGTACAAGGCAGCTGATTGTAAAATACAAGAGGAGGAGTAAGACGAATAAGATAATAAGGCACAATACTTGATAAGCCCTCTTCCCACTCTGGAATACCCAAGTCATCTCCTTTTTGTAAACTGGCCGCTGTTGTGTATGGATGTTGGTCTTTTACTTTCGAAGAACAAATCAATACTTTAGGAGAGGACGAAGATGCAATTTCTTTCCACCAAATACCTGAATCACTCATGTTGTGCTCGGACACAGTTGGTTGGATGTAGATGGGAGAATGGTAAGCTACTGTTAGTGGGACATTGTAGGTTTCATCTGGCTGAAGAGTTATCAGAGGTGGTCGAGTCTCGAAAGGATTCGTTGGATTTGCCAAATTAGATTTATGTAAGCACTTGACAGGATCTACCAATGTCTCCATAATGCATTTGTCGTAGCAAATGTTAATTGGCATTGGCATATCGTTCACTATTTGCAAAGGAGTTCTTACTAATACAGAAACTTCATTATGTGTAATAGTAACAGTGACAATCACAAAATATCGACACTCATTTAAAGTTGGAGTTAACTGGAAAAGTCTACTTCGAGATTTCGTTCCAAGGAAGACCACCAGCGGACAAAAGCCTGGAACTTCAATAAGAATGCGATGCTTGGTAATGTCTTGATAAAGTTTGACAGGATTGAAAGGAAGATCATCATAGAACGGCTCGTCTAATTTAAACTCTAAATGTTCTTTGTTTCCATTATAAAAAGTTTCTTCATAAGATTCAATACTTAAGTGATCCCAATCGATTGATTTTTCATCATCTAAATCATCCTCTGATGCTGATGCTCCTCTACTTCGACCTTTCAAAGATTCTGGGCTCGAGGGAAGAGAATCTGCTTCCTTATATTTACTCCAAGCAAGTTTTACTTCCTTGGTATGACTTTCTGCTTCATTGACCTTATATACAGTAACTTTTGAATCAGGTCCTATTTCATTATGCACTTTAATTTCTTTTGACTGATCTCCTTTACGAATAACCGTTTCAGTATTTGATTGCTTTGTCATATATAGGTTGATAAGACTCGTAATTGATTCAAGTATTCTCGGAGTGAATGACACTTCCAATCTGTTTTGAGAATCAATGAAGAAGAAGTCAGACATTTCGCAAGTTTCTTCAAGTGCAACGGCCTCTTTGTTTATAATCGAGGGGACATGTATGCTTAGCTTATCATGATCAGCTGCATCATAAATTGGAGTCAGAGGTTGTTCCTCTACAGGTGTGGTTGATGATTCCTCTGATGCATTTAAATTGTGTTCAGGGGTGTCTGAGAACTGGCCCTGTAACATTTCTTCTTGATCAGATTCCTCACTCTCACTAGAGAACATATGTGAAAAGGCACTTGATATTTTGTATAGCAACCCGTCCTCGGTTTCCGAATCAGAATCTAGTGGATGTCCTTGTAAGGCAGATCCGTCAGCAAATGAACGTCTGTTTGTGGATCCTGAATTAGCCTTTAAGATCAACATTTCATTGTCATAGTCGTCCCCTTCTGATGAAGAAGAGTCCGAGTCATTTGGAATTGTGCTCATGTAGCTGTTGCGCTTCGCGTGCGAAACATTGTCGGTGTTGTCCAGGTGTGCATTATTTCCTTTCTTTTTAGATCCAATGAGCTGAGCAGGAAGCTTTACAGTCTTCAGTGTAACTTCCCAAGGTTTTCGTGTGCATGTTATAGCATCAAGAACAGGTTCAATTACTGGTTCCCATGTATTAAATTCTTCATTAAAACAAAATAGTTCAAGTTGAAGTTCTGCTTTTGTGTACATTAGCTTAGACCAGTTGTTAAGTTCACCATTTAAAGAAGTTTTTAATAGGAGAACAGGAACAGTCTTTTTATGTAATTGTTTTTCAAAATGAATAGTGAGTAGAGGTATTTTGCAAATTAATTGTTGTTCTGGTTTACCGGATGGATACTCAGGTTTGGCAAATTTTTCTTCCTCCATATTTGTTGGTGATATTATAGCAGTTAAGGGTTTCGTACTCCACAAATCTTCCATATCTGCAGAAGGAAGCTCCAAGTCAAATGGAAGAGAATTAGCTGATAAGCTGTCAATTAGTTCTTCAGCAAGAGTTGTAATTAAGTGTATAACACCAGGGTTTATATTGGCATGTATGCGAGTAGATTTTACCTCAGCTCGAACACCTTCTTCAATTCCTTTTAAGCACCAGCTTCCTTCAATATTACAAGGCTGGATGATTCCATATGGATTCTGACCATGCATGGAATATGTTGTGGTGAACATGTGAAAATTATCCAAGCTAATATGATAACTTTCATTTCCAGGATGTTTTGAATAATCGAAATGAACTTCACACCTTGTAACGAACACTTTACTTGCTGTATCTTCAGGATCTACAAATAGAACAAATTCTGGCCTTTTTATTCTGACAGATATCGAAAGAACTCTGTGGTCATCACTGTTACTAGTTACAGTAGATAAATAACCACTTGTACTGTCCGCTGAGCTTGGAGGTCGTTTAATAATGCGAACACCATCTACTGTAGATCCGAAATCCACAAAACCAGGATTTAATATTCCTCCAGTGGTGTTGCAGCTGCTAGGAATTGCTTCATTGATGTATTTGTAGAAAGACAATCCGAATCCTACAGATAAATTAAATCTTGTTTTCTCAAGACTGATTTCAATTGCAGCATCACCATTTGGGCTAATCTTATACGTTAAATCTAACATAGGTGGAACGTGAAAGCTAAAACCTCCATAGTCTGTGGGAACTTCATTACTGCTCTGGCCGAATATTTTTTTAACGACATACGGGTTATATGGACGAACATCAAACAAATTGCAGGAATGAAGTGCAAACCTTATGTCGAGGCTTTTATCATTGTTCATATCTCCCCTCATTTCTACCTCGCCAACTGAAAGACAACAAAGGGCACTGGCGGCATCTCGAACGGGTGAGCTGAGAACTTCATCCATGTCTGTGTACAATGTCAAAGCAAGACTATCCAGAGAAACAGATGCTTCGGCTGTCTTGTAAATGTCAACAGAATGTGTCAAAAATGCTTGAAGTTTTCCAACATTATCGTCATTGCAAGTTACGGGTGTTCCAGCATCGATGGGTGTCAAAGGTCGAGAGTGAATGGATCCCTCTATGAACTGTGCCTCCATTCTGTTTTGAGCGAGCACCGCTAGCATTGTGTTTAAATCTCGTTGGCCTAAATTTATAATTAAAGCTCCCAATCTTACACTTATGTCCCAAGAGAGAATACCACGGCATGGTCTCATTAAAACTCTTTTGACGTCAGCTCTAATTGTAGCTGGCTCTAAAATAGACTCTTGCATTTCTACGCCCCCACTATGAGTAACAACAGCTCGACACATTTGGAGTGGACCTAATTCAATTAAAATATTTTCCACAACTGCTGGGCCTGTCAATGTTGTAGCTGGGATATTGCTAGCCATCTTGAAAAGATTTTCAATTTTTAAATCACCTATATGAACCACTAAAAGGCTTGGTGAATCTGATTTTTGAGGAATTATAATGGTGGGTGTATGAATATCTATGCTGAGGTTAATTTTTCTTTTAGAGAAAAAACTTTTCAAGTTGTTTTCAGCGGCTTTCTCTGCATTTTTTGTTAATAGTTGAGTTGTTTCTTTATTATAAAATGGCTCAAAAAACCTTTCCAAGTCTGCAATAAATTTCCACAAAAATATACATTGAATTCTTCCAACTCTAACTCTTAATAGTGTATCAGTCTTACAACATATTTTTGGATCATCATAGCCAGCTCCATTTAATTCAACATGTGGACTAGACTCAACAACCTTTATGTCAAAAACTTTATCTTCTTCTACTTCCATTATTCTTGGGTGCAAAGTAAATTCTGATAAGTCATCCACAGTCAGCTGTGTCATGCTGGCACGAAATATTCTTTTTTCATTAGCTTTGAAAACTCCTTCCATGTGTAAGCTTCTTAGTTTACCTTGAACGAACTCGATTTCATTATCACATAATTTGAAATTAAGGGTATTCAAATGACCGGAAATAGACCATTTTGTAGCCCCAGAAGGCACCGGTGGATCATCTGGCCCAGACTGCAGCCAATTAGTGAAAGTGGTTTTCAAGCTGTTGTAAGGTATTTGATGTTGGACATGACCAAGTTTTGAGAGCAATAAAGTGAGGTAGTTCATAAGGGTAATAGCGGCCCCTCTATGCCAAACAATGTTTACTGTTGTGAAATTAACAATTAAACTTTGCTCACAAAAACGGAAATTCGTTTTGAACTCAGGGCAGTTTGCTCGAACCTTTCTGTAGAGAACTGTTGCAACACAGCCAACAACCGGAGACGATAATAGTTCCAGATATTCACCAGTAGAGCTATGATGATATTTGTCTACAACGTGTATTGATCCAAGGGTCATTTGAAAAGCTGGCCCATAATCCATAATTGCACTTTCTAAAACAATATGATTTGCCCTTAACATAATGTAAGGTCTGTCTCCATAGTCACCTGATCGTGATATTCCAATAACCACTTCATCCAAACAAAATCGAGCCAATATGATGATCATGTTACTTGCAGATGTATTATCTTCAAACCCAGGTAGCTCAACTGGCTTACCCCAAGACTCCCCTTCTTCGTCACTGTTATCAGATGTGGAAAAGTATTTTTCCAGTTCTAAACTAGTGGTTGAAATCGTATCAATAGATATTTGGGGTCGGACATGTCTAATGAGAGGCGGAGTAGAAGAATCAGTTGAGTCTAGTGCTATTATTTCTTTGCATAGTTTCATTTGTAGGTTATCTTTCAAGTTCTTTAATTCTTGGAACGATGGACATAAAATAGAATGTGCATAGTTATATGAATTGTTTTTTGGTGCATAAAAGTCAACTTCGTCCTGAGGTGTATAATATTGAGGTAAAGGGAAGTTACGAGCGAAGTCAATTAAATGACTCAGTTTGTTATCTGAAAGGTTCAACTTCAAAGGAGTGATATGGACATCCAATTTGTGCTTGGGTTGATTCCTATATTTAGGATATATGTTGTTTGCAGCATTAATGATAAACCGAACTCTAGGAACAAGATGGGAATCCGAGTCTTCGTTTTGCCGATGTGCTCGCCATTCATCACCTGAATCGGCAAACAGGATCTGCAGTTGAACAATTGTGATAGTAATTCTATCGTAAAGCTTCTCTTCGAGCTCCATCCTGGTAGCTTCCTCGTCAATTTCTGTAGCTCCTCCTATTTCAGTGGTCACCTTCAGTCCTCCCACATCCAACACCAAAACATTACCACCCCTTTGAACTGTTCCAAATTCGGGGAACACAATAAATGGACTCTTCACATCAACGTCGACCGACACAGTTTTGTGTCTGGAAACTGCATACTCAATTGCAGCCTTGCCAACTTCTTTCACTTGATGAATGGTGTCATCAGCCATCTCTTGCATGGGTCGTTGTTGGGTATTTGGCACATGGAGGAATTGCATCACTTCAGAAAACGCAAACTAGAAATAAAATTGTGTTCTTATGTTTTCAGATGTTCTATCAATGATTTTTTAAGCATCGAAAAAATTAAAATTTTATAACCAATTAGTTATGCTTTTATAACTGTAAAACAAATAAATACCTGGTTATAAACAATCTCCACTGGTTCTAGTTTGAGTGTTACTGCATAGTCGGCAGCCACTGAATATGGATTGATTTCAATGTCCCACGAAAAAGCCACTCCATAACCTGAACAAATTTTGTTAAGTGATTAAGTGTTAAGGTGTTACAAAAAAATATTGTATCTCCTAATATTACTACAATCATTAGCGATATAAAGATAATCATAACTGTGATGGTCATCATCATGACCCATAGTCAGTCCTGTATTTCTTCAACCCTGGAGATGCGCCTTGCTCCTTCACTGCCTTCATTTAAACATAACGTTAAGAATATTTTGATGAACCTTTATATTTTTTAAAACTGACTGTATTTCTTCTGAGAGATATTTTGTATTTGCTCGTTTTATAAAAATAACATAATATAATAAATAAAATGATTAAGACTAGGAGCTTGGCTACAAGAAACTGGTTTCTTGCCAAGCTCAACCATTATTAAAAATGTATATTTGTCTAATGTATGAATATAAATTGTCATGTTGGTGAATAAAAACATTTCTTTCTTTTTCTTTGAAAAAGATGTAAAGGACTTACCAGTCGTGGCGAGACCTTCAACAATCTTGACGATGTAAACCAAGTCGTGCTCCAGGTTTGTTGCCTCGAGACTGAAAGATTCGAGTTTGGTGGAGAATTTGTGGTAGTTAGCAGAACATCGGTTTTCAATGCTGACCACCAGACCTGATAGAGACCCTAAGGCGAGGTCTTGCATCTCATCCCTCAAGGTCAGACTGATGTTTTGGAAGGACAAATAGAGTTTGTGATCTGGAAAGGCAAAATAATTATTAGTTTAAATGATTATAATCATTTGATTATATAATAAATAATTATTTATCTAATTGGTTTTTAGGGCATCATTTAAATTGAGTAAAATTTAAATTAATTGAAGCTTGCCTTTATTTATCATATCTAAAATTTTATACGGTAAACATTTATTTGTTAATTTTTTTTCATTAGATTTCTCATCGGAGTCAGAATCTCTTAAGATAAGCGTTACGAAACTTAACCAATGTAATCAGCTGCGTTTTTCCTGTTGCCTTCCTCCAGATATTTCAAAGCATCAGCCAACTGTTGTCGTTCCTCAGCCGTGAGAGACGCAAACACTCCTCCTGACTTCCTCGATCCGATGACGTCCACGGAACTGTTTTCGTGCTCCACCACCGGGGCGCTGCCCCACAGCCACGAAATCCAACCCCAACTTGACCAACCTTCGCTCACGGAGGTCACCAAGGCGGGTTCTTCTTTGGCCAGCTGCAATTGATCAAATTATTTCACTTTCCTGTGAACAATAATTTGTAATTTTGGGAGCACAAATGTTGTGAAAATTATTACATTTGTGCCCGCGAAATTGTAAACTATACGGTTTACTATGAAAGCTATGGAACTAATCTTTGCTCCTTTACCATTTGATCATTAATAATGCTACAATGATTAAAATAATGTACATTAGCATTACTGCATGTGACAAATTAGTTCCTGAATGTAAACAAAACATATTTTTTGCATTTGTACCTGACAAATATGAAGCAGTAAAATATTTATATAATTTTTGAAGTACTATAATTAAATTTATAAAGTAAATTTAATTATTTTATTCGATAGATTGAACTAAATTCGAATACAAGTTAAACTATGTTCACCTTTAGCTTGGCATGCTGTCTTGCAAGAACAATGTTGGTCAGGTTGAGTTTGTCTTCGAGTCGTGTGAGGTCATATTCAAGTTCACTGTTGTGGTTCTCGACTAAATATCTTTTATAGAGTAATAAATATTCTTTGTAGTTATGTCTGAAATAAAGAAAAAATCAAGTTTCTATTCATAAACTTGCATATATCAATTTTATTGACGTAAACATTTATTTGTTTACAAATTAATAAGGCCAAGTATCCATACCTCACTGAAAGACTTTACAAAATGTTTTCAATAAATAATTCAAAAAGTGTCTGACCTATGTTTTTGGATGTTCTCCCACGAATAAGGTCTGATGTGTTCGTGAATCACGGACTCCATGGCGTAAATCCACCATTTCTTCACATTTTCCTTCAATGGACATTTTGGATGGTACTTCAAGAACGTTCTGGAAAAATGTTCGAACTCATATTATATCAAAGCTCTTATGAGCAATTTATATTAAAATTAGGAACTTAATATATTTATATTAAAATTAGAAACTTAACATATTTATATTAAAATTAGCAACTTAACAAACATTTGTTGAAAGTGTACATAAAATATGATAAGATACTGCATAACAACCATTATCACAAACATCAACAAGAATTGCAAAAATACTCCTACATTAGATCTCATTCGACATAGTCCATTATTGGTATTTTTGCTATTAAAGTCAGGTATTATTTCTACAAATAAAGGTATACTAAGACACAACAGGTACCACACCTAGACAATAAAAACCAAGACAAAAGCTATACCTAAATCAAAGATTATACCACACCATACGAATGACCACACCGTGACAAATACCACGTTTAAACCAAAGACCGTGGGCAGAAAATTCATACCTTTAGAAAAGAAAATCTCGACAAAGACTGTACATAGAGAGAAATGCCATACTTAGACCAAAGTCCGTACCTAGAGAGAACTGCCATACCTAGACCAACGAACATCTCTAGAAATGAAAACCATACCTCGATATGTTGGTGTTAATGAACGCCGTGCCGAGGGTCATCAATGCAATATATTGTTCTCTGGTGAACGTCAAAGCCGCATCTTTCACCATTGCGTCCACCAACAGACCGGGAATCTGCACCTCTTGTTTGATGTGTTGTCGCATCTTCACTTTGCATCTCACAGGCTGCACAACTGAAAGGGTAAATAATAATTTGATTATATAAGCATATATAATCAATCACATTTATTATGTATTATACAGCCATGGCCATTTGTTCCATGTTCCACTTTAATTTCCGTTACTAGGAGAAACGGTGAAAGGACCATTCGAAACACGATATTTTACTGTACCCTATAAATATATATAAATATATTTATATACAAATTTTTAAATATATATATATATATATATTTACACACATACACATACATGTACATGAATATTTACAACTACATTGAAAATATTTAAAAGGCCATTGAATTGGTGTTCGCCTCACCGAACTCGAAAGGTTCCTCCTTGATGGTGAATGTCTGCAACCCCGACTGAAGGTGCTTCAACCAGAGGTCGGAGTCGATTTGGCGGGAAATGAGTTTATCCCGATCGACGTTTGGATTCACGTAGAAGGAGAGAGACACAAAATCGACCACCTTGTTGATGGTGGAGGCGCTGCTCTCTGCCTGACTACGCTTCCATTTACTGGAAAAACAATTGCGTGCGGTTAATAATAGCTTAATCATTCCCACTCTCTTTATTTGTGTATTACATTTATTGCAATGAAAGATGTTTTGGAAATAAGTTTCCAAGTTTGAGCTTATTCAATTTTACAGTTTTAACGTTTAATTTCATTTACAGCTCCATAATTATAAATGTAATAGTGACGTTAAAAATGCATCTAATTTAAATGTTACATTGCTGCCTTGTATAAAAGACAAGATAACAAATGCAAGAGATTCTCATTTGTTATGAAACACAAAATGCTTCAGACGTTTCATAAGATAAATCTTTCTTGTGTCCATCATTAAAAATTAGAAATCTGTGACTCACTGATTCGTAGTTTCGACTGACAATCCATGAAGACAAATTCCCATTGAGATGGGGAACGAACTCGAGGTTGTGTCTTCATACCGGATATGGATGTTGTTTATGTGAAGCTCTAAATTGTTCCAAATTTTGTTGTAAAGAGATTCTGAAATATAAATTATATTAAGTATAAAATGACCCCAAAGATTATATTTCACTTATTTGTGAATAAGGTAAAGCTTTTCTTTGTGCCTGTGTATCCATCTTTTTAAATATGTATTAGGTATTCGATAACGAATCCATTCAGGCTTTTCATTGAACTTATGTATACTTCCACATAGCCTACAAAAGTATTCATAAGCTTCCACGGAAAGCTGCACCCTGCTTATTTTATATTTACCTAGAAGTCCGACATTTCTCTTGTCTGCCTCCGAGGCGATAGGATCTGAGAAGAGTTTGTTGAGAATGTGTCTCTTCCTGCCTCTGTCCAGTTCCGTCTCTCTCTCCTCGTCGTACTCTGCCACCGGCGTCACCAGCAAAAATACATCCTATTGGACAGAAGCAAATGTCAGGTAAAATTAAGACTAGCTAAAAAATGTTTTAAAAATATATAAATGTATAACCCACAACCCACAATCCACAACCCACAACCCACAGCCCACAATCCACAATCCACAACCCACAGCCCACAACCCACAACCCACAATCCACAACCCACAATCCACAACCCACAACTCATTTAATTGGGAAGAAACAAAAACTAAAACTCACATCGACGGTGATGACGACGGACTGAGTGAACAGGCTCGCATAAGGGATCGTGATCGCCACTCGTCCGATGATTCCTCGGATCACCTCGATGGGCAACGTCGTGTTCAGGTAAGTGTCCAAGAAAGACTGCAACATCGGTCAGTTGGATTAAGATTCTTATGGTTCTTAAGATTCTTATTGTTCTTAATATTCTTATATAGTTCTTAAGATTCTTATTGTAGGTACAATCATTTCAAATTTTTAACAACTTTAAGTATATAAATTACATTAACGAGAGGCAATAAACCATGATATTAGTATGACGTCAACACAATTTAAAGTTATAAAATGAATATAAATTTTAAAATAAAATAAAACTAAATTAAATTAAAAAATTAGAGCAAATCACTTACCAGAGCATCTCTCCTAATTCTGAGGTTGGATAGGTTCACCTGACCCGACAGCAGCGCATCATTCACCTCCTGAGTGTTGAGATCGTGCAAGAAATGTCCCATCCATTTGTTCATCAATCCAGCCACCACTTTTTTTGTTAGCCACTCCATCTCTATTTTTTTAGATTTACTTATTTATATTTATTTTCCTTTGTTATCCATTTTACTACATTTTAATCTGTAAAATTATAGTGGGTTTATTGAAAAAAAAATTGTTGAAATAATAAAGGTGTTACAATTAGGCTAAAACAAATAAACCTTAATTATGTTAAATACTTTTCAAAAAAAATTAACCAATGTAGATTGTTTTGTTTATTTTATTTATTAGCACAGTGCGACAGAGTGTGTGATGTTTGTTTCAAGTTTTGGTATACTTCAAGCTAATGATGTCAGGCCTTAAAAGTTTAGTCTACCACCAAACATTATTCTTTGATAGAAAACTACATTTCACGGATAACTAACCTATCTTTATTTTGTTGTATAAATGAATGTTTCTTGCATTCAAGGCCGGATAAACCATTTTGTAGGCCAAGGCACAGCATGTATTTTTAACCATTTTATAATTATTGGAAAACAAAATATTGTTAGTTTGTGAGATTCTTTAATTAGGAAAAGAAATCAATAAAATGTATCCAATATATGATATCTATCGTTAATGAAAGAGTTTTTATCGAGCGTGCGTACGTAGTAGCGTAGCTGTATATATAGTTTACTTTTCGAAATATAACAAAAAGTGGTGTGTCATAAAAGTTTTTAACTAGTGACTTTTGAGCAATGTTTGTTTAGAATAAAAAGTTGGCCTTTTAATTTTAAGAATTATGGAATAAACTTTTAATTTTAAAACTTTTTTTTTAAATAAAAGCATTTTCATT
>JARUHE010033130.1:0-16304 GCA_031471125.1 Archaeomysis grebnitzkii | reverse complement strand
CATTTCATAAAAATGTGCTGTCCTATGTATTAAAAACTTATTTAACAGTAAATAACTACATTTATTTCATTCACCATTACGAAATCAATTTATAAAAATTTCTTTGAGTGTCAAGAAAATTGAAGAAATTTGTTTATACAAAACGTATGCAATACGAAATGCCAAGCTAGATTTTTTCTAGTTTTGGATGCAAGTTTAGGCATGTCCATCTGCATCCGACTGTAACCACTTTGTATAATATACTAGAAAATGTAATAAATACCAAAACAATTTATTTAATTACTATAAAATAATAAACTTCCGATTTAAGAGCCAAATGGTAAAACAAGCAAGCTAAATTCCTGCCCTATGAGACAAATTGAATAATAATCTGATATTCTGTCATACCTCCCTAATCTTATATTTTTATTTGTTTGGGAAACCACGTAGGGCACGATAAAAAGATATATGTTTCGACTCTTTATAATTTGTATTGGCGAGAATTGGCAACTTTCGCGTGACTGCATTACCGACAGTTAACCGAGGTAGACAATAGACATCCACAACTGGTGGAGGTCGGAAGGAAGAGACCCATGTTATGCATCCTACTTGGACTGTGGTACCAATTAATGCCGGAAATTGGACCGGCATATGGTATTGCGAATTCTTTGCGTGGAATGATTTTGAATAAAAATATTGACAATATAATTTTATATGAATACGCACCATTTGAGATTCGAAATTGCACATGTAAGAACAATAAATGTATCTATATATTTCAATGTTTAATTTTACTTCACCTCAATTTCAATATATTTTAAAAGCTGATAGACAGTAGTAAAGAAGTGAAAGATTAACTTACCTGGAAACAATGCAGTGAATGTAGCATAAGACTAGGAAACAACTGCTTTTCCATGAAGTAGAAATTTCAAGTGAAGAGAACATCAGCCAGAGTAACTAGTTGAGTTCTTGAAAACGTCATGCAAAAGTTGCCAGTTCTCCCCAATACAAAGTATAAATATTCGAAACATATAGCTTATTATTTTGCCTTAATTTTTCCTAAATAAATGAAAATGAAAATACAAGATTGAAGAGGTACACTATAATAACAGATTAATGCAACAAATAATATTTGCACCTTTGATTACAAGTATTCCTTGTTTTCCTGATCTGCAAACCGGGTGACAAGATTTTTGTTGGTAATTATGATTGTTTTTCAGTTATGTGTATCTATGTGATGTAGTGTTCCAGATGTAGGCTATTATTTTGGAGTTAAATTCAGTTTGTAATAGTGAAAAAGAAATTAATTTAAATCCATATTATAGTTAATTGCATCATAGATGGTGAACATTTCTATTTAAATTGAAAATTCAAGTTCTTATTTAGTTGTGCTCTGCTGTTGAGTTTTTAAATTATAAATTATGTCCATCCAATCTTAAAATATATTTAAACAAACTACAATTTTTAACTTTTCTTGAAAAAAAAAGAATTTAACATTAATAAACAATGCCTTTGATTATAAAATATGAAGGAATAGAGAATTATTTACTAAAAGCTATACAAATAATAAAACCAACTTT
Organism: Archaeomysis grebnitzkii; assembly: GCA_031471125.1. Lineage (NCBI taxonomy): Eukaryota > Metazoa > Arthropoda > Malacostraca > Mysida > Mysidae > Archaeomysis > Archaeomysis grebnitzkii. The sequence goes on along the minus strand of JARUHE010033130.1, from coordinate 14,745 downwards.
ATTAAAAGAATTTAGATATTACATATTTACAGGATTAACAAAAAGCTAGACAAGACATAACTATAATCAATAATTGGATATAAAGACATGCAAAATGAATGAATTATTACCCCAAGTTTTATTATAACTAACATAAAATTGCATGTCCATAAAGATCTAATGCTTAGTTAACTTTAATTTCACAATTTTTAGTCTTAAAAAATTATTCAACTTGACATGACATTAATGTAAATACTTTGTATATTTAGTTTTAGATGTCCTGGAATATTAAAACCTCTGAAGTTAATGTTTATTTTTTTATTAAAAATATTAAATATTTTCTACAATGTACATCAAATGTTACAGCTGGCAGTATTAATGCAACATTGCCTGTTTACTCTATACTCCTTAGAACTGCAGTTACTCCGCTTCTTCCATGGCGGCCTTTCTAGCTATTCTCAAGGCACGTTCCTTCAACCTACGCTCTCTCTCAAACTCCTTCAACCTAAGTACGTAACTGAAAAAATTAAAGTTTTAAAGTTTTTTTTTAAAACTTGTAAAATAACAAAATAAAATTATTATACCAGGCGACAGAACCATTTTAACTAACCAACATCTAAAATAAAATAAAATTAAATAAACTACCGGATTCCTTATCTGATTATTTCCCAAGAACAATCATGAACACAACCAACAAAACAAACTTTAATAAAGCCAACTGGACATAATGCACTGCTCACATCACTCACAGCATTCAACTACAACACTTTAAACTCAAGAGTTGAATTCATAAAGAAAGTCATCACTAGCACCAAAAATGTATCATATCAACCCAAACATTTCATCAGAAGTAAACACTTGTTAAACATAACTAGTAACCCACAAACCGAACGGTTCAATTTTTTCACGACCATTCATTCTGTAACTAAAAAAATTCCTCTCCAGAATCAAAAATGGTGTTACAAATTGAAAAAACATTCAATCAAAAAATAACCTTACAGACTACTTATGTATACTTCATTTCCAATAAATAGATGCATAAGTCGAACCAAAATAAGACAAAAAATGTTTAAAAAAATTCAAGTTAATTTGATGATTAAATGTAGATAAAAAGTGATAAAATCAAATAAAAAAAACAAGTAATATATTAAAACCAATAAACAAGCTTGTGAAAAAAAATAATATAGATTATATGGAAGCTTTCAAGCCGTTGTCTAACGCCGACAATGACATCATAATTGCTATGGCTATGTAGAGCTTTGTCATGCATGCTCAACAAAAAATAACTGTATAACAAAAATTAAAAAAAAAATTATTAACCAGAAATTTTAGAACCTATTGTATCAATATATATTGAAATTACAAGAAAACTATATACAAGACCTTTATGTTCAGAATTACAAAATACTTACATGTATATATTTTGTGCATGCACCAATAAAATTAGATCTATTGTTTTACTAGAACTTTATTTTATGCATTTGATTTATATATTGTATTTACTTACAGTTGTTTCATTAACCAAAATTATACTTCAAGATTCATATATAAAATTGTTATGATTATCCAGAAGTGATGGTCATATTCTATAGTTCAAATCATAGAAAACTGAACAGGTGTTCTGTCTTCTTGATATATGAAGTCTCTAAGATATTAGAATTTTTTCCATTGAATCAAGAGATGTAGAACTATTGATAAGCTTTATTTGAACATGTACTAATCATAAAAATTAATACATAACCAAACCTTATGGATTTATAGAGGAGACATCTATAAGTTATTACTCTGAATTTAACAAGTCCATACAAAAACATAGTTGTTTCAATAAATTCATGTTTCAGAAAAAAATAATTCAAGATTTATCATTCTGCCTAATGCATATAACTTTCATTTAGGTTAAATGATCATTGCTCTACGATAGAACTAAGAAATATTGGATATAATGGGGTAACAAATGGTTTCAGTAAAAGACAAAACCTAGGTTACAGATTAATTGAACTTTCAAATTTTTTTAAAAATAAACTAACATATGTTTTCACCTATTATAAGTAGCAAAAAAATTTTAAGTTCAATAAAACCATAATTTTTAGGGTTAAAAATCTATAGAAACTTGTTTATTTCAAGCAAAATTATTATTCCAAAAAAAAATGTAAATTTAAAAAAAACTTCAACATTTTCCTTCACCTCTTATGAAAACAGTGAAACAGGTAATTTGAGCTATAAAACGTCATTTTTAGAAGAAAATATAATATATAAAAATATTTTATTTATTCAGCTCATTATCTATAAACTGCTCAATAAAAAAAAACTGAAATCGAAAACAAAAAACTAACATTTACCTTCCCCTAAATTGTGAAAGCAAGACGCCGACAACGACGGACTGACTCACGTATGTTGATTGTAATAGGGTATCCGTAGGATGGATAACTTAAATGTTTAGTGTACTTTTGAAAAATTTACAAATTCATAAACACCATAAAAACGTAGGTTAGTTATTTCATTAAATTCTAGTTTCATAAAAATATATGTTAAATATAGATCATTCATAATGCATATTTCTTTCATTTATATTCATCAATTATTGCTGTAAAACCAGATATAAACAATTAAGTCTGTGAACAAGTAAAAGTTATGAAAACAACAAAATTACTATTATATATAATACTATATAAAATTGAAAAAATAATTTTTTTTTCATAATTCTACTAAGTTGTGCCTAACCAAGATTTTAAAACCTATTATTTCAATAAATATTCACTTTACAAAAAAAACTATTCTGGACAACATTGTTCAAAATTATATAATAACAGCCATTCCTGTTCAATAAAAAAATATGTAAAACAAATATTAAAAAAAATATTTTTTCCATAAATATACTAAGCGGTGACTAACCAAGTTTAAATGACATTTCAATAAATATTCATTTTACAAAAAAAAACTAGTACAAACCAAGCCCAACGGATTTATAGCGAATATCTCTATGAACCATTGCTCTGAATTCAACAAGTCCATATAAAAGCATAATCTTTTCAATAAATGTGGGTTTTCAAGATAAATCACTCATAATTTAAATATATTTCATTATGTTCAATAAGTATTGCTGTAAAACAAGAAATATAAAAATATTTATTTTACTTTGGAAAGTTAGCATAAAAACAGAGTTATTTCAATAAATTAAAGTTTTACACAAAATTGTTATTTAAAAATGGACCATTCATAAAGCATATATATTTCATTTATGTTCAATAATTATTGTTGTAAAAACCAAAAGTTAAAAAAATGTTCACTCTACTTTGGAAAAACTACAAGTCAAAAAAAGCATAAAAATGGAATTATTTCCATAAGTTCAAGTTTTACAGAAATATCTATTTAAGATGGATCACTCATAATGCTTATCTTTCATCCATGTTCAATAATCATTGTTGTAGAACCAAAAAAAAAGTTATGCACAAAATAAGTTTGCCAAACACAACTTCTTAACATGAAAATTAGGCTAAATCCAATTCACAAATAAAGATGTAATGAATGATTCAAGAATTTTTTTATTGAATCAAAGAAGTAGTTAAGCATTTATCTCATTATAATAGACCATCGGAAAAATTGTTAAGCTCAAAGTAAGTTAGTCAACTAAACTTCTTAGGATGAAGAAAGTAGGAGTTAGCCAAAGTTGTCCTAAAAATATCAATAAATCGGTTAATCTTATTCTAATTGTATCAGCTATTTAATCAAAATCTTCCTAATGAAGTATATCATGATTATATATCAATATAAAATGAAAATAATTAGCTGATACCCTGAAAAAATCTTGATATAATAGGGCATCCATTAACTAGAGGTAACAAATGGTTTCAGCAAAAGACAAAAACCTAGATTACAGATTAATTGAACTTCTAAAAAAAATGTAAAATAAAAAAAACTTTAACATTTGTCTTCACCTCTTATGAAAAAAGCAAAATATTTCTAAGTTCATTAAAACCATCCTTTTGAAGGAAAAATCTATTATAATAAAATAAAATTGTAAAAATTTTAAAAATATAATCAGCAATAACAAAAAAAATGAATTTTTTAGATTCTATTACATTATATTTATACATGCATACTTATTGTTCAATTCTGAAAATTTGAGGCAAAAAAATATTTTTTTAATGTAAGATATTTTTTAAGATATTTTTCCTCATTTTAAACTTAAATAACAAAAAAACAAAAATTATCTGAAAAGAAATTGATTGCATTATATGGTAAGCATATTGATTGTTCAGTTCTGAAAATTTGATGCAAAAATATTAAAAAACAAACAAGTTATAAACCAAATAAAAACTTGAACTTTTTGTTGAATGTGAAATATTTTACAAGTTATTTATCCTCATTTTAACCTAGAATAACAAAAACAAATGTAATTATATAAAAATAATTCCATTGCATTATATTTTAAGCTTATTGATTGTTCAGTTCTGAAGATTTGATGCAAAAATATAAAAAAAATAACCAAGTTATTAAGAAAATAAAAACTTGAACCTTTCGTTGAATGTGAAATATTTTAGAAGTTATTTCTCCTCATTTTATCCTAAAATAAGAACAAAATTGAAAATTATATAAAAAGAATTCCATTGCATCATATTTTAAGCTTATTTATTGTTAAGATCTGAAAATTTAATGCAAAATACTAAAAAACAAACAAGTTATTAAGAAAATAAAAACTTGAACATTTTGTTGAATGTCCGGACGACGCAGACGACGAAGACGACGACGACGAAATAGTAACACCTATGTCTTAACTTCGTTTCACTCGCTCGACAAAAATTAAGAATTATCAATTAAAAGACAACTTTGGCATTCAAAAAATAAATTTCTATCCTGGACTTCAATTTGAAAAAAATATTTAAATTTCGTATAATTTATCTATATTTTTATATGATACTCGTGAATGCGATATTTTTTATAGGATTAATAACTCAAAGAAACTAGTTATGCCTAAACCGCCATGCAGCTTAAATTTCGAGCGATTATTTATTGTTCTAATGTACAATACAATTGTAAAATGTTAAAAAATACAAATAACAAAAAAAATGATTTTTTATAATATATATATATATATATATAATATAGTTAGGGAAGAGCCTTTGTATCCTTGAAGCGCTGGGGACATATGAAGTAGTCCACTGTGTGAGCACTTTTGAATTTTTGGCTTTGTGTTCATTGAGACCTCTTAGAGATTAATCGAAGCTATTGTTTAGATACTTTGATTCAAATAAATATATAATTTGTATAAGGTTTAACAAATGTTTATAAGTAACAAATTGATTTATTGAAGTTTGACATGAAACTTCATTTGTTGATTTTCTTCACAAGAGACAGCTTTGCTGAAGTTTTCGTTTTTACTAAAATTTGTCCTTTAGTAGTTCAAGACTTTGGCTTCTTTAAAGCTCGGCCTCGGGATGCAGGTCATCTTGATCATTCGTGACGCAAGTCAATTCTAGATTAATGATTTAATGATCCAAGATTAATCATAATTTATACTTTTTTGTAGTATCATTGCATCCTGTGTGTTTACAGGAACTTATTTCAAATAATTGTAGGTCACTAAGGCGCTTACTCTAACAAATATATATATAATTAAATTCTGAAAATTTGAAAGAAAAATATTTAAAAAATAAATACTTGAACCTTTTGTTAAATGTGAAATATTTTTCTAATTATTTTTCCTCATTTTAACCTTAAATAACAAAACCTGAACTAATCTGAAAATAATTCTATTGCATTCTATTGTAAGCATATTTATTGTTCAGTTCTGAAAATATGATACAACAATATCAAAAAACAAACAAGCTATCAAGAAACGAAAAACTTGAACCTTTTGTTAAATATCCGGACGACGACGACGACGACGGAAATGTAACACCTATGTCATAACTTCGTTTCAGTCGCTCGATAAAAATGAAAAAAATTAAATATGATCAAAAAACATTTTCAAACTTCTTGATGAAAATATTTTGAAAAAGTTGAAGCACAAATGAAGGAGATGATTCCACAAAAGAAGATTGGAGATAACAATAAAGGAAAGCTTTATGGGACTTAAAAAATGTTGCTCAAATTTCAAATTTATTCCTTTTTTACAAAATTATTTTAATATTTTTTGTATAACCATTGTTTATAAAAAAATATTTGGTTTTTCCCACTGGTTGGACAGGCCTTCAAATATTTTACAATTTTTTTTATTTTCTTTCATACATAGTAATGCACTTTTATAATTTCTCTGTTACAGCTTTAATTTGTTTACTAATTTCCTCGTACTTAAGTTTCAATAAAAAGACCACCAATTCAAAACGGAGTCTCAAAATTCACGCAAATGACACGATAGGTGAACGTTCAAAAATGTGTCATAACAATGTTTTGTTGAAAAAAAAAACTTTCATTATCTCGGATGTTTAAGCAAACTTTCACAAACGAATTCACTATTTAGGATAACTAGGCGGTAGCTGAATAGTGAACGCTTCCCGTCAATTTCGCGTTGAAAGTAAAATTTCAGATTATGAAGAATAAATGAAAAGAATACATAATCAAATATCGACCTGGTGTAAACCGCATCAATCTGGGTCAACATGAACATCATGAGATAATGAAGAAAAGGTCATTGTCAAAAACACATCTTCACGGATGTCAGCACAGGAAATATTATATAGCTGTGGTCACCACCAAGGTTCGAAACTTGAGTATACCAATTTCAAACAACTTCTTTTCAATAACTTTGGTTGAAACACACGCGCACACACACACATGCACACGCGCACACACACACATGCACACGTACAAACATACTCATACACATACACTGACATGCACGCACGCACGAAGACGCAGACCTACACAAGCACGCACGTGTGCACGCACACACGAACACGAACCCACACACACGCACCTACTGTACACATATGTATGCACATACTTACCACACAAGAACTCATCATAAAACGAATAGACAATTAATCAAGACGAAAACAAGACTTGACACTTGAATTCGATTAGACAAAACAGACGACAGTTGCGCATTCAATTGTTTTGCGGTGGATTTAAACATCAACCAAGTCCGATAAATCATCGCTGTACTAAATGAACCGACAAATGAATCCATTAGATGAACACTTAATTCATGGAACAAAGTCATCTCTTTTGAGTGGTTTACTTTTCATTCTTCTTTCAAGTCTTTCCTTAATACTTCTTTCTCCTCCTTCGTTCTTTCTATACTTCTCCCTTCCTAATATTTCTAAATCCTTACAAATCGTCACTTCAGCTGTTTTCTTATTACATCACCCCTCACTATTAACTCTTCTCTCACTCTAGATTGTATTTATTTTCCCCTTCTTTTTCTGTTTCCTTTCTACTTCTCCATCCTTACTATGTATCTTTCTTACTTGTCTTACTTTTCAAAATACATATTTTTAATGTTTTTAATATTAAATTGACTTAAAAAAAGTATTGAAAGTTAAAGTACTTTGATACACGAATATATATTTCTTCCACTGTATAACCATACATTTAAAGTAATGTTAATAATACAAACCACTCAAGTCATACCCGGGATTAATATTTTAAAAATATGTTTCAAATGACATAAAAGCAAATCAGAATTATTCTTAAATTTATCTTCTTTGACACCATTGGATTCATCTCCTAATTTGTATGTTGGCAACTCTTCAAGAGCTAATGTTGCTGTGGCTTAGTATTCAAATCTGTTACATCAAGATAGTCAACGGATTTAGTTAAATACAATTCGTTTCTTCCACTTCAAACTACAATGAAATTCCTAAGTTAATTATGAAGTCCTGAGTTATGAAGCAGCTAATACTATATAACCAAATGTACACTTATGAAAAAAAATTGTTGTTTGTTGTACAGTCAGGGTTAGGTTAGGTTAACTTATGACAATTAAGAGTTTTATTCATTAATTATTTATTGTGTTTATTTGACACGTAGACCAAAATAAAAGTATTACTTAAGACAAAATGTTGACCAGTTTTCTGTGGTGTTAGCATGTGAAGGAAAGATGATAAAAGTAAAATATTGTTTATTGAATTATTACCAATCAATAATCAACATTCAAGAAAATTGTATCCACACTATTAATACGAGTTTGATTTTCAAAATAATAAGACATTGAGAGAGAAGGAATAATAAAACTCACCAAAACAATGACACAGATTAAGAAAACATATGCAATTTAAATAATTTGATTACGTTTCTATTTAGACTGATGAATACATTCTCTAATGTTAGAAACACCAACTAAATATTTTTTTTTAATAATGTTAACCTTAAATGTCTATAATTTATTTTTCTTTTATCGGCCAAAGATAACAAAATTCTCTTTGATGAAAAAAACTTGATTAGTTTAATAAATGGTGATTTCCCTTCAAATATACATCAAGTTTATTAATTATTTCAAGTCTTTAAATTATTGAATTAGTAAACCAATTTAATTTTTTTTGCTCACCCACAAAGAGACGTGACGTAGAGTCGACAAATGAAGACGTTGTTGATGGGTGTTCACCTGGAAGGAAAGAAAAGCAAACAAAAAAAGGGGAGAAAGTAATCAAGGAATAAAGGACGGAAATAAAAGAAGAAGAATAAAACTAGCCGTGCCTTACCTGGTGGGTTGTTGTTGGCGGTCCAGGTGACGCGTTCGCAGGGTGGTCGGTCCCTGGCTCCGCCGCAGCACGACCAACTGCCTCGTGCGAGGGCGCCCGGGTGGTACCTGGTGGCCAAGCGACCGTTGTCCGCCACCACTGCAACGAAAAACACGATTAGATGGCCAAAATAAATAAACATTTTTTCTTATTATTTAAACGAAAGTTCCATAAAACATATTGCGGTCAAGAATGTAAACTAGTTTAGCCAAATATTCGGGTACATATAATTTACATTCTTAGCCGCAACATCTATATGCACATTGCCTTGCAAAAGACTATTGCATAAAGCATGGTTGGCATATGCTTCAGTTTACAAATGTTCAAAAGCAAAATATATATTTAAGAAAATTTAAGTTGCACAACATTTTTTTTCAACATAGGCAATAGAGAATTCATGATTACTTATTCCTCTTCACTTACAATTTATATCAAACCAAAGCAATATTTATGTCTGGATGTAAATTTAAATTTAAATTTTTCAAAGGTATAAAAATTTAAGGAAAAACAAATTAGTTGAAATAGTTTGCATATAATCAAGTTTTCTTTATTTCAAAACAAAAAATAAGCAAACCCGAACAGAACTCAACAAATTGATGGCGGATACATGTGACAGAATATCACTTGTACAAGATTCAAACCAAAATGTATTGAAAAAATTAAGCAATTTTTACAAGTCAAAAATCAAATTTAGCTAAATGTTAAATGTCTTTACTTCTTAGCACTATTTTTAAGTACATAATCATTGCTCTTGGGTTTGAAATAAAAACATCGTTAATCCTGAATTTATTCAAAATTAGGCAATCAACAAACTCTAAAGACCTTTTTATTTTGGTTGGGCTAATTCGTGCTCAACAGTATATCCATACAAAAATTATTTTTCTATTTGGTTGTAAGATAGAGCCAGGGATCTTTGGAACTTGTTTGATTAAATTCAACTTTGAAGACGGGTGATCCCAACTAAAATGTTTTCTGGACCATGAACTAGAGATTATTAATTAATAATGAGAATAAGGAACTTGAATAGACATTGCAAGTACACGAACCGAACGGCTCAAATGTATCGCAACCATTCAGTATAAATATACATAAAAATCAATCAAAAAGACATTAAAAATTGAGATGGTATCATTTAATCAAAACTATATCTTAAAGACTATTCATGGGTACTCAATTTTTAATCCATCGCTACATTAATCAACTCAAAATATACGTTTATCAAAACAAATCATATGTTCCCATATCAGAAATGTCAATCAACAAGAGCGTTCTAAACAAGAGAACACCATGTATTCAAAAATTTACCTACGCGACAGTATATGTATATATATGCTTTATTCCAAACCTATTGCTGCATAGATCAAATAAAAATTAAAAAATATAATCATAAGAAAAACTATTAGAAATTTCAATCAATCAGAGTGTTATAAGCAAAGGTAAACATTATTTAACAATTTATTTACACTTGATCTCCAATATTCGTGCATAATTCAAACCAAAAGATGATAAATCTCTTTTAAGAAATTTAACTTATAAATGGATAAAAATTAACAAAAGAATAATAAAATAAAAACACCAATTAATATATTACAAATTGTAATAAATGCTATATAAAGTAAGCCATTGATGACCAGCAACTTCACGTGAAGTAAGCAAAACATAAAATTATGCCAAAATCTCCAAACAAAACAGTCGATTTTTGAATAAATACTCTTGATAGTATTGATTAGATGGTCTTAAATAAATTACTTTTGTTCAACAAAAGCTTCTGCAACTCTTCAAAAAAAATTGAACTTTTTCTTTTTCTAAAATTATTTTTTTGGCTATGGCCCATTAAATGTTATTTTTTTTAAATATCCTTCAAAATATTTTTCAAGTGGTCATAATAAATAACTTTTGTTCAAAAAGATCTTCTGTAATTCTTCAAATAAAAAACTTTAAGCAATTGCTCAAAAATAATTAGAGTTCAAAGTTTTTTTAGCTATATATCAATTAATTATTGAAAATAAATACTTCAAACAAAATTAGCTGTAAAGTTAAAGCAAACAACTTTTATAAATGAAAGTTCTTTGTAGATTTTCAAATAAAGATTTTTAATATTAATAGATTTCCGGATGCAGACGATGACGACGACGCCGACGAAAAACAAAACCTATATAAAGCTTTCACCTTACGTGTTCGATAAAAATGAAATTTAAAAACTATAAATGATTTAGGGAGGTAGAAGCATTCAAGTCATTGTCTAACGCAGCCAACGACAACGAAAACATCAGAAAAGCTACTCCTATGTAGAGTAGATGAAGATGAATTATTTTTACATATCATTTCATCGTATATACTCAATACAAAAAAAAATACTTTTAAAATAGTAAACACAAGATTCAATTGTTTTTTTGAAATTCTGGCAAGTACGAACCATATATGGATCTTCAATAGCACAGGTGAAGTACATTCAAATGCTATTTCAATGTGGGTTACCTCACTTGTGCTATTGTCTATCCATGTATAGGTAACTTGGCTCCCTGCGTTACCAATCTACTACTAAAGCAACATCTCGTATCTTCAAGGAATATTTGAGTTTTGTGTTACACTAAAACTTAAACAATTTTGAGTGAGCGTAATTCTTCTACTTCAAATATTTTATAATTTTAAATAAAATTAATAAAACATAAAAAATACGTCAGTCAATGTATTGTGGGTTTTACTGTCTAAGCTTTATTGAAGAATCGTATAAGTTATCAATAAATTGTTATAACAGCGTACCTTTACATCAATTAAAGTAATTACTTTTACTCAGGATATCAAACAAAACGAAACCAACAAATTAAAAATCAATCAGATATTATAAAGAATTTTAATTATGTTTAAACTTGAAAACTCATTTGGAAACCATAGACGAATTAGTTTCATTTAGAGGTGGACCGCAAAGACTAATTAAGTTATAATGAATATGTAAATCAATGTAAACATCTTTAATCATCGCCACCTCAACTTGAATTCCTTCAACTAATATGAGGTTACACTCAAAACACTTGACTAACTTTATGTCTAAGATAGTCAAACTTGACTAATCTTTGTTAATAGTGCAAACTTATTTGTGTAGAGTGTGATAAGGCTTTGATTGAATCACAAGAAAGTTGATTGAATCAACAAAAACCCATTTGTATACAATGTGATAAGATTTTGATTGAATCACCAAAAAGTTGATTGAATCAAAATAAAGTGTCTTTTCAGTGTACCTTTATAGCATTTAATTGTTTTTTTGAATAATTTCATATTCATTATTTATGTTCAAACTCCCAAATAATATGACGTACGAATGATGCAAATTTCCAAATCTACTTTTATATTCATAAGTACAAAACAGTTTTGTTGTTCAGTCTGGGAATTATATTTTATTTCATTTAACTTTGAAAAAAATACCGCAGAGATGTAATGGAAAAACAACAGTTTATGGTCAATACATTATTTCTCATATCTTTAGGTTTTTGAGGTTTTATTGCTGGAAGGCACTATAAAATGATGGTTAATGTTTCTAGATAGCACTCGCTTCACTGTTTTTTCAATGCTCACGTCTTTGGTAACCTAACCGTTTTCATACCAATGTTCCACAAATGGAACATAGAGTTTGTAAACTTTTAATGCTAATTTATAGATGAAAAGGGAAACATTTTGTTATTGGTATGTATTAATTAAGTCCATTTTTCATTTCGGATTAAATCCTAACATTGTAGCATCGTTATAATTTTAATGCATTATAAATTTGCATTAAAAATTAAGAAGTTATATGTTCCATTTGTGGAGCATTGGTATGAAAACGCTTAAAGAAGTATTTGTGCTAAAATCTCTATTTATAGCTGAGCCGTTCATTAATAAGTTTGAAATATTCAACTACACTTTTTTGCATGTGCTTATGCGGCAATTGTATTGTTATTAAATTCAGTTTTACCTTCTAGGTAACTGAAATTGCCGAAGCCTTGAATGAGGAGCCTATCGGCCAATTAATAAGAAATAAGAGTCCTACACAATGAATACATTATTTGAAATGTAAAGTTTTATATCATTTAATCATATTTTTAAATAAAACAAAAACATGTTTATATTCAAACGTATTGCAATAATCAACAAAATAATGTAAAACTTTCGTAACTTTACAGTTGTTGAAGACTCAAATTTCTTAAAACGATAGTACCTGCATCTTAAATATTTTAGTTTGCACTAAAAAGATCGTCAAAATATTTTCAAAACTTATTTATCTTCATAATGTTTTTGAGTTTAAAATTGGAGAAACTAACTTACGAGTCTAGTCGAAACCTTAAAGAAAGATGCGTCAAAAAAATTAAAAGTGAGACATTATGTGATCAATTATTCTTCTGTATTAAAGTAATTAATATTCACTGGGAAAATAAATGTTCATGGTTCATACAAAAACTTTGACATATATTAGAAAGTAATTTTTATTAAAGGATAAATCTTAAATTATTTTTTAAAAGAGAAAAAAATGCGGATCTCAAGGTTAAAAATAAATTAAATTCATTAAAAGTAGCATTGTGGAAAACCACACATACATAACTAAACGTAATTAGTAAAAACATTTAAAATAAAAAAAGATAAATTAAATTGCATTTATGTCAAAGATTTATACACACGTGCATGTTCAGTTTTTTTTTTAAATCTAATAAAATGAAACATTCTTAAAATTATATAAATTAAAAATTAATTTGCATTATATATAAACATAATTTCCACCAAACAATGAAAATAGGAAGCATACAAACAAGAATTACACTCAACTATTTGGCAAATAGGGAAACTATTTTGAACTATTTGGCAAATAGAAAAACTCCATTGAGCTATTTGGCAAATAGGGAAACTCCATTGAGCTATTTGGCAAATAGGGAAAACTCATTGAAGTATTTTACAAATATGAAAACATTAATAAAATATTTGGCAAATAGTAAAACTCCATTAAGGTATTTGAAAAGTAAGAATACTTTATTGAGCTATTTGGCGGGTAGGTAAACTCCATTGAAGTATTTGACAAGTGCGAAAGTTTTATTGAACTATTTGGCAAAAAGGGAAACTCACTAAAGTATTTGACAAGTACGAAAGTTTTATTGAACTATATGGCAAATGGGGAAACTCCATTGAAGTATTTGCCAAGTACGACATTTTTATTGAGCTATTTGGCAAATAGAGAAACTCCACTGAAGTATTTGACAAGTACGAAAATTTTATGGAAATATTTGGCAAATACGGAAACTCCATTAAAGTATTTGATATGTAAGAAAACTTTATTGAACTGTTTGACAAATAGCAAAACTCCACTAAAGTATTTGACAAGTACGACATTTTATTGAACTATTTGGCAAATAGGGAAACTCCATTAAAGTATTTTAAAGTAAGAAAATTTTATTGAACTATTTGGCAAATAGGAAAACTCTTTCAAATTATTTGACAATTACGAAATTTGTATTGACCTATTTGCCAAATAGGGAAACTCCACTAAAGTATTTGACAAGAAAGAAATCTTTAGTGAACTATTTGGCAAATAGGAAAACTATTTTAAACTACTTGTAAAATAGGAAAATTCTAGTGAATTCCATTTGATTATTTGGCAAATGTGAAAACTCCACTAAAGTATTTGACAAGTATGAAATCTTTATTGAACTATTTGGCAAATAGGAAAACTCCACTAAAGTATTTAACAAGTACGAAATCTGTATTGAACTAAATAGGAAAACTCTAATGAATTCCATTTAATTATATTTATTTGCCAAATAGGAAAACTCATCCGACAATTAATTGATTGAAAGATTATATTCAAAATTAAACTAACCAAAATATTAATCAAGTTTGTAGGGAAAAAGTGAATTACAATTTTTCGTCATAAAAAAGGCTAAAAAGGATTCTTAGAAATTATCTTTGCCTTTCATCTATAAATAAAGACTTAAAAAATAATATTTTTTAATATAAATTAATGCAACTCTCCAATTAACTAGCCATAGATGACCTGCAATCTCGCGTGGCTATAATTCAATAAATGTTTATTTTATGAATTTTTTTTTCCAAAACTCTGTTTTTG
>JARUHE010033019.1:0-16305 GCA_031471125.1 Archaeomysis grebnitzkii | reverse complement strand
TTTACAATTGTATATTATAAAAATAAGTAATCGCTCGACATTTAAGCCACATAGCGGTTTTGGCATAACTAGTTTTTTATTTTAAAGCAATGACCATTTAACATAAAAGAAAGATATATGCATTAGGAATGATATATCTTTATAATTTTTTCTTTAAAACTTTAATTTATTATAATAACTACACTTTTAGGGTGTTTGTGAGCTTGTAATTTTTTCAAAGTGAACTAAAAAAATTTTTGTTGAGCTTGGAGCAATGATCATTAACATAAATGAAAGATATGTGTGTTAGGAATTTTTTTCTGCAACATGAAATTATTAAAATAACTGCATTTTCATGATGTTTATGAACTTGTTATTTTTGTTGAGCATGCATAGCAAACCTATACATAGACATAGCAGTTCCGATGTTGTCCTCATCGTCGGCATTCGACAATGACTTGAATGCTTATATACCATTTATAGGCTTGATTTTTGGGTTTAATATTTTAATGGATATTTATATTTAGTTTTATTACTTTTTATCTACATTTCTAAAAAAAATTGAACATTATTGTTCTTCAATTTTTAGTTAAATTTATGGATCAATGGCTTGGAAATGAAGTATACATTGTAGGGATTAATGCTAATGCGTATATTTCTCTTTTCAGAGCTCCAAGACCATCATTTATTGTGGGAACAGAGAGTAACCAGTACACGAGGAGCACACAGCCACCAGAGATTCCACAATGGTATAATTAGTTAAATTAGAATGGCATTTCATAATCCTTGTTATTGTAATATTTATTGAAATCTAATTAAGTTTCTATTACTGACAAGAGAGAGAGTAGATTTTATGTTAAAACAGTTTCTAAAATTGTTTTATTTTTATCGAGCGTGCCGTTATGTAAAAGCTCTATATAGGCTTTATTTTTCTATCATTGTCGTTGTTGTTCGTCTGCACCTGAAAATAGATTATTGTTGAAAAATTTTATTTTAAAAGTTACAGAACTTTCATAAATAAAAGTTGTTTGTCTTAACTTTCCAGCTAATATTGTCATACATAATTTTTATTCAAAAATCAAAATTTACGGAGTTATAGCCAAAGCCCTTGATTTTTAACTCTGAAAACTTTTGAGCAAAAGTTTAAAGTTTTTTGTTTGAAGAGTTACAAAAATCTTTATTGACGAAAGGTTGTTTATTATCACCATCCAATCAAAATTGCCAGGAGTATTTTTTTTTGAAAACCCCACCTTTAAAAAGTTATAGCAAATATTTTTGGAATATTTTGTGAGCAAAAGTTTAAAGTTTTTTATTTGAAGAGTTAGAATTAATTTTGTTTAACAAAAGTTGTTTGTTATGACTTTTTAACAAATACTATCAGGAGTAATTTAAAAAAATATATATTTATGGAGCTATAGCCAAAAAACAGAATTTGTAGAAATAGCCTAGTTTTCACCTAAAAATTAAAATTTTTAGTTTATTTGAAGAGTACAGAAAATTTTATTGAAGAAAGGTTGTTTATAATGACCTTCTACTCAATACCATCATGTGTATTTTTTTTCAAAAATTAACATTTGTGGAGTTATAGCCAAAAACCCTCATTTTTGTCGAGCGAATGAAACGAAGTTAAGACATAGGTGTTACTATTCCGCCGTCGTTGTCTGCGTCTGCATCGTCGTCCGGACATTCAACAAAAGGTTCAAGTTTTTGTTTTTTAGTATTTTTGCCTCAAATTTTCAGATCTTAACAATCCTTAACAATCCTTAAAAATATCTCTAAACCTTCAAATAAATTTTTGGTGAATCATGAATTTGATGATAAATTGGCTAAGTCTAAAAAATCTAATATGTCTATAATTTAAGGTAAAAGGTCCTTCAGGCATTTTACCTTAGAATCTCCTGTTCTTTCATTTGTTTTAAATAAACTTTTCTCTAAGCTTCAAATAAAAATGTCGGTTAACCATGAATTTCAAGTTTTTAATAAAATGTATGTTTTAATAAATAAATATTGATTTAATGAAAATATCTTTAGTGATACCAGTGTAGAATGCAAGATCTTCATTTTCATTTAAACAAACTTTTCTGTAAAATTAATATATTTCATTATTTTGAAAAAATGCAAAATTTCCACATCCACCATCACAACACCAACCAACCAACCAACCAACCACTAACAACCAGCCAACAACAAACACATTTTTGTTAAAATAAATGTCAATATGATCTCTCTTCTCCATTTTTCAGATATGTGCTTCACTTTCGCAAAGAAATAAATTTTTCGATAAACAATTTAAATAAATTGATTACTTCAGTGAATAGTCTTCTTGTTTATGAATAGAATCATTGGCATCTAGTCTCTGCTGGTAATTATTATTTTTGATTGCATACTTGTTAACTTTTGTTATTAATTTTGCTTACTTATAAAACATGCTTAGAATATTAGTCTTAAAAAAAATCCATTTACTGCAAATGAAATTCCTAAAATATGTTATAAGTTTTATGTCAGTGAGTGATGAAGAATACTAATTTTTTATAATTTCATGCTTACCTTTGTTTATGATGTTTTTTTTCTGGTTACAGATATCCCTAATATACCTGTTACCATGCAACCTTGATTACCTATTCTTTGCACACTGTTTCTGTCCTGCATGTACTTAATTTTTGTTTATATTTTTCCCCTGAATGTTTGCATGTTTTGTTTTTATAACATGTTAAAAAATAATATATTTTGTACCCTGTTGGTGTCATGGCCACTGAATAATATTTATCAGACTTGGACAACCGCTAAATATCCCAAAAAAATGAAGCAAACAATTTTGACAATAACAACAACTACATTTGTTGGTGCTATGGGTGTAGCTTTGTTCCTAGGGTTAAATCCTTATTCATTTGTCAAACCATTATTGAAGAATGGGTGACCTTGGTGAAACTGATTGGCCATGCAAAGAATTTGCAATAAACCCTTTTTCTTTGTGGATGAAAGGTTTGTTGAATTTGGTTGCATGTAGAACAAACTTCATAAATGGTCAGACTTTTGGATCTTGGTGGTATTGATCTTCATATAATGTTAATTGACTGACCCGTCATAACTCGTGCAAATGTTGAATGCGAATTCATGACTAATGAAATATCTCGTGATTCAAACTGTTGTAGTGTGTTTTTGCTCCATATCTCCCTCTCTTTCATTTTTTCACATAATTAATTGTTGTTTTGAGTTGAAATTAACTTCTCTTTTCATTTAATTAAATAAAAGAATAAAATAAATTCAATTTGGCACATAAAGTGCAAAAATAGTCTGTTAAGTGGTTGAATACATTAAGGCTGGCTGTTGCACCACACAGGAAGAATTATTTTATTCTTGTTAATTTACTTGTTAGGGGAGCAAATGAAGAGTTTAAAAGTAGTGAAGTTACAGGCTGCTGATTTTGAGCATACATAAGCAAGAATATTTTGTTAGATCAACTATAGAGTGTTTTTTCAATAAAAAATTAAAACACCTAGGCATATTTTTCAAAAAATGGGGAGACATAGGTAATGGTAAATGGTCACAAAATATATATTAAAATGATTTTTTTTGGAAGTTTGCTAACAAAATTACCCTATAAATGTATCCTGGAAATCAGCAGCTTGAACTTAATAAGAATGGATGGCAATACTAGATTAAACTAAAAAAAATAATTATTGGACTGCTGAGGCAGGTGTTAGCACTAGCAAAGGTATCAAAGGTTAACTGGGTGAGAGGTATGGATCAGGTGGTGTTTCAGTTGAACAAAAAGTTTTTGGTCATGGACACAAAACTCGAAGATCTAGGGCTATCAACCTTGTGGACTCGTCTGACGAAGTTGCAACACCCAATTAACTCCAAGCTAGAAGAAGGTATGAATCAATATTATGTTCAATCCTATTGTTACCATAATATTTCCTTTAATGAAATGGAGTTTCATCCAAAGAAAGTAGTACACCCCAAGAATTTCAATCGATTATCAAATATAGCTTGATTTACTGATACTTTTCAAAGATGTTTAAAAAGTAATTCCCAAAAAAGACTCTGGAAGTAATAAATTATTTACCCCCAGCAATTATTGATGTATGCCCTAAAACAACAAAACATATTAATAACATTATCAAGGGGAAATGCCATCGAAAATGACTTCTTCAGGAATCTCACATGAAACCCTTTCATTATATGGCTTGTCTTCAACAGTTTGCTAGAAGAGCTTGTCAAAATGAGATCTTGACTGTATTATGTATACAGGAATTGAAGCTTATTGGACACTCGTAGCTATACAATTTATTTTAACATTGCATTCATTTTAAAAATATAATTTACTTTTGGAATATTTTTGCCTTACTCTTAATCATTTTTTTCACACAATATTATCCTATTTTTTTATTACAGGTTGTTCAATGCTTCAAGTTTCAAGTGACCTTCCACCTCAAGCCAGGAAAAATAGAATTTCCTGTAAATCAAATAAAAATATCTAAAATCTGCCATGTTACCTTTAGCAGAGAAATATGAAAAGGTTCATCCTCTACCTTTGAATTTAAACAATGGAAAAACTTCCAATCAAGAAATATTGGTTGCCTTGCCATCAAATTCACAAAGTAATTTCACTCAGGAAATACATGCCGCTTCTCTTGTTGTAAGTAGCTCGAAGGAGACTTTAAACAATGCAGATAAAGGTGAACCAATTATGAATGATGACATTTCAACTTCACAGCAGAAAGCACCTCTGGTTTCACTGAAAAAACCGTGGTTTGATGTAGAATGTTATAAAACTTGTACAGTTTGTTTTATGAAATTGAGTAAAATTGATTTTGTAAATCATTTATTTCATAAAAGCCACAAAACAAATATGAAGAAGTGTAATCCTAAAGATGCAAACACAGTTACCAAGCGATCCTTACACCTCAGTGACTATCCTGAAAATATATCCCCTGAAATTCTTGTTCTTAAATTTTGGGACTTTGGTGTAAGAGATTTTGTTGACATGAAACATTTTTCTTATATCGAGTTTGACACAGTAGAGGGAAAAGAGGAAGCGGAGAAAAGCATGATTTTTGTTCAAGGTAAGAAGATTTCTATTGCTCAAAAACTGTATACTAAAAATGATCATGCTGTACAAATGCCCCCATTGAGTGATTCTCTTAAAAAAATGTTAACACAGCCCAATGTAGGAAGTTCTGTTGATTGCATAATTAGCCAATTTGTCAAAGAAGTACAGTTGACTCAGGTAGATATAGAGAAACGTGAAAACATTTGTTTAACTGTTCAAGGTTTGCTAAGAAAAACATTTCCTTTAGCTTGTGTATATGTTTTTGGATCATCTGGAAATAATTTGGGATTTGTGAACTGTGATGTTGATTTGTATGCCGATCTTGGCTGTAGTAATAACCCTTGGTCTGAAGGAACAGCTCGTGAAAAAGAGAAAAAGGCCAACAACTTGACATGGAAACTTTTTGACATAATAAAAGATGGTAAAATTAGTTGCAATGTCTTTGCCATCCCTACAGCCCGTGTGCCAATAATAAAGTTTGTTGACTCTGTTTATAACATCCAAATAGATTTATCTTTCAGACACAAAATGCCTGTCGCAAATACAGCTTTGATACGGTTGTATACAGGTGTGCATCCCCTGGTCCAACAAACTCTCATGGTGATCAGGTATTGGGCGAAATTGCAAAATGTTGCTGGAAGTAGTCAACCAACAGAGCTGATCACTAATTATGCATTAACCATGATGGGTTTGTATGTCCTCATGCAAGGTAAATCCCCATTAGTGCCTTCTGTTCATGAACTTCAAAGCAAGCATGTGGTAGAGGGAGGAAATCCGGAAATTGTTGCAGCTTGGAATTGTAGCTTCTCAGAAAATGTTGAAGAGTATCGTCATAGAAAGCACAAAAAAAGCGTGATTGAATTGATTAAAGAGTTTTTCATATTTTATTCATCTCTTGAAGCTAACGAAATGGCCGTATGTCCTTTTGTTGGTCACCTTATTAGAAAAGAAAAACTTATGAATAAAGATGCAAGTAATCTTCCTTCCTGTTATGGATTTTATTGTCAACATGAAGCTACTTTGCAAACTTTACCCTACTTCTGTGTTCAAGATCCTTTTGATCATGCACACAATCTTACACATGGTTTAAGTGAAAATTTTTTCAAAATATTTCAATCAAGATGCACTCGTGCCATAGAAATATGTGACGAAATCCTCATGGGCAATGCATCGCTGAACAAACTTTTTGATTATTATATAATCGATACAAAATCTGGATCGCGTAAATTCTTGACAATTGTACATAATATGAAAGAAAAGTTAGATTTGATGTCTAATGAATCAAAAGACAGTGTTGAGGTTTCAAATGAAACTGTACAAGATAATATCAAGTTGAATGCTGACCATAAGGAAGAAAATAATTTAAGAGAAAGTGAAATCAAAATTTTGGATGAAAATTTTTCACATCCAAATGAATTTTGCCATAAATTCCCAATATCACTGGTACCTACTCCTGATTTTGAAATAACAATTAAAGGCATTCAAAACATTAATAAAGCGAAGGTGTTATCATTAAGTGAGGTTTCTTTGAGGTTATGTGATCTTGTTAAATTTTCCTTGGAACAATGTTTTAAAATAAGGATAGAACAGGAGAATTGTGTAGCAATTGGAAAACGCAAATTTTCGTGTACAAAAATTGATGGTAATAAGCATTTCAAAAGTGAGGGTGGTGCCACTGTCTCACAAGATTCTTTTTCTCCAGTGAAGATGTACCTTTGCAAAATCACACACGACTTGTGGGATGGGAGAAAGAAAATGGCAAAGCAGATGGGTAGTTCATGGAACAACTCACCTTTACATCACGAAGTGGCTATTACAAATAGTTTGTTGAAAAAAACACCTGCAAATCTAAATGAGATGAAATTCACCATGATTGTGTACCAAAATGATAGAGATCAATCAAATGTGTTGGTCACTGCAAAAGAAATGTACAAAACGAAAGGAGACAAACTCTCGCCCATGATGACTTGTCAAGTTTTTTACCAAATTTATTGAAAAAAACTGTCATGTATGTAAAGAGAAATTAACTTTCATTTTCTAGCTTCAACACTTCATCATTAATAGTCTTTAGGCTTAAATATTTTTTATGGTGATTGAATTTTATTGCTGGCAAAGGTCTAGCTTATAGCCAGAATTAGTATTACTAAACCTGAAAATATCGTACAAAGTGATCATAAAATTATGATCATCCAAAATAGATTTGAATTAGATCTAGCTTATTTCTGAAATAATTCTACATAAGTAAGAGGTGCTACAGGAACTTCGAAAACCCAACCTAACCCTATGCTTGCATAATTTATTAACTAACCAAGAACTATTCTCATTACCCTACATTTCATTACTTTTTCATGTTGCAAAAATTTTGCATTTTTTATTGGTACAAAATAATTTTTTGTTTTAGTAATTAGTTTCAGCCCAGAGATATTCTTATGGATGCTTATGTAAGATCTAATTTAATTATTGAATTAATAAATACAGTGGAACCTTGGTTTAAAAATGCCCCTTGCTATAAAAAAAATAGTTTTGCTTATGGAAGTATTAAAATTAATTGATAGGTTTAATTTTCAGAAATAATATTTTTTCATTTACATGAGTTTTTATTTTTTTTTTCATTCCATGTTCTTTATTACAAGAAATAGACACTTGAGTATGTTGAAATACAATATCTCTGAAGCCTTAGCAAATTGTTTGTATTAACAAGAGTTTCAATTGCAATGGAACCGAGGTTCCACTGTATTATATCTTGGTGTAAAGATGTTTCAATGTCTGTTTATGTTTCAATATACAATTACCGACTTGTCGTCATTATCAATGGATTTTTTTTATGAATAAATTTTGGTAATTCACTAAACCAAATCAATTCTGTTGGACTGTGAGTTAGGATGTAATTAACATTAAGTGTGTCCTAATAAATTAGGTTGACAGTCTTAGGTTCTTGCATCAGGGCTTTTCGGTTTTTCTATTGTGTTTTAATGTAATTACTATTTTGAAGTAGTTTTATATAGATCCTCTAATATAAACATGCTATGGGGAAAATAATAATAAATAATTGAGAATAAAATTATGTTAAAACATGAAAATTATATTTTCTTTTTATGAAATTTATGGTTCAGCATGAACACTAGTTCTTTGCTGCATTTTTCTACCAGCTTGAGTAGTTAGTATTATATTTTACTATTGAGAGTACAAAAAACAAAACTAAATACTTTTATATATTCTACTTAGAAATAAAAATGACCAATAATGGTAGTAGTATTAATTTATTTTGAAACGTGAACCAAGCTTTAAACAAGGAGGTTAGCATTTTTTAAAATGTAGTTGATTAACCAATTGTTTCATACAGTTCAAAATATTATGTAATGTGAAATTGAGCTCAATCTAAATTAATATTAAGAAGGAAGACAATCAAGGTTTGATCAACATGTTTGGAATGACATAAATAACTTATTGCCTGGAGGCAAGAATTATTTTTATTTTAAAATTAATGTAACCGTGTCTGAAAAAGGCAAAAATTTGGCAAATACTTTTGACTTGATTCTAAATATAATGAAAATATAGCAGGAAATAGATAAAGATTGACAATAGCACAAGTGAGGTAACCCCCATTCAAACAACTTAGAGCTTATCTCACTTGCTTCTTTGTCGATCCAATCATAGAAGATTGAAAATTTAACTGGTGACGGTTATTATTTATATAATTTTTAAATTACATTGTTTTAAGACACTGGATAAATATTTTTGTTATTGGGTCCAAGTTTATTGGATTTGGATCATATTCAAGGATGAATTTTTTCCATAAATGTAGTGAAACCTAAGTTCCTTTCTTGGTCAACCTTTTTTGGTTTGAATCGACTTTATTTAAATTAAAATTTTATCATGGTTTTAATATTGTATTGTGACGGGTTAAAATCACGTTCTACTTCGTTTCAAAAATTGTTTTTGTGTTGATATTTATAATTATAAACATTAACATAAAAACCATTTTTAACCAAAGTAGGATGTGTCTTAACCTGTCACAATACCATAAAAAAATAGTGATAATATTTTAATTTAAAAAATGTTTATTAATGAAAGGTTTGTCAAGAATGCAACTTATGCTCACCTCAGTCTAACTAAAGACCATACAAATGATGTAGAGGCATTATTTGAATCTTTAGCCTTATTTATTATCCTGTGTTCAAGTAAAGTAATATATATAAGGGTAAAAGTTTATTCCCTATACTTTACTTTAGTGTGTATAATATTGTGGCTGTTATATGTAATAATGTTAATGTTAATAATAATGTCAAATTTATATAACATGCTCGGCTGCAACAGCACTGACTTGAAGAGTTTTTAGTTTTTATTAACAAAATTGATGTATTTTTAATCGTAAATCTTTTGTTGTGATATAACGAGATATTTTTTCAGTTTGCAAATGAAAATTGGTTAAATTGATTTTAAAGATATCAACATTTTTATTATTTTTCCATGTAAAAAATATTTTTATCCAAATCCAGAGAAAAAACACTTTTATGGAAGATTTGAACAACATAATATTAACCCTTTCAATCCGACTTTGTCACAAATACTTTTCTAGCATTTTTTTATACATTTTATACTTCATTAGACCTTTACTAAGTATTACAAAAATATCAACTTTAAATAATTTTTTTAAAATAAGACAAATGTCTCAACAGGGTTTTAACATATCACGACTGGGGAATATTTCGTCAAATCAGGACTTCACATACCGATTTGTCAAAAAAGAAAGTTTTTATTATGATTGCAACACAATGAGTTTCCAAATAAGTTCCTCTATAATGTGGTAAGCTGCAGCTGCTGAACCTAATGATCCAGTTCATCAAAATCTCCAGGACTATAAAGTATTAAATATTAAAATCTTCACCATCACCTCTCAACCCAAAACCTCTAAGGACAGTGCGGCCTCCTATGTGGAATAATCTGTCGCAACATATAAGTCGATAACCAAGTTTCAGTCGGTAAACCTACTGAAGGATTGACCTCTTGCAAATTTATTTGAAATTCCCAAATTAACAAATCCTGGAGTTCTGCAAAAAAAACAGAATAAAAGTAGAATTAAACATGTTACTTTTTCAATTTCTTCTTTCCCGGTTACATCTGGCTCAACTCCACAGGAGAAAGGGGAAGAGGTTCATCTGGACCATCACTATCAGGCTTTCTCTTTTTCACGTTTGGACGAATAACGTGATCGCATCTTGTATCTTCACATTGCTTCATTGCTGAGGCAGAGAGAATCAGAAAAATAAACTGAGCTAGCTTATTCTGGGTAATTTCCATGAGCGTATCTCGTATAATAATGTTCATGACCTTTACTGCAGGGGGCGAACCAGTTTGAAACCCCTCCAAGGTGTCTCTTGTTTCTACCTTGACAGGATCAGTCTTTGTAACAATACTAGTTGTGAATGTAGGAGGCTGATGATTTATTTTCTGTCATCTGTACTATCTGTCTGGGTTGTGTCCTTCATACTTCATCAGACAGAGCACGCGGGAATTCGTTATCCAGAGGAGAAGGTTGGGGAATTTCAGTGGTGATAGCAGATGAAGAGGGCTTAATTTGTTTTATTGCTTGAGAATGAGAAATCTGTAATGCTCAGCCCAGTTCTCCCAATTTTTTGGCATGTACAATTCGAGCATTGAAAAACATTTTCAGAACATTGTTCAACCAAATGGGAAGTACTACCCTTGGAACAATGCAGGATGTCAGTTTAACAATAATTACTGGTACGTCCAAAATATTGACAATTGTAGCACCATGTGGGAACATGATCGGAAGGTCGGAGACAAAATTTGGTCTGGTCTAAAACTATTGATGCCAGCATGTGACCAATAAACCCCACCTTAAAACAATGCATCTTCACAATTGACCATTTTTCATCTTTGTTAATCTTTTCACAAAACTATAGGAAATTCCAAGATCCGTCGAACCAGTAAAAATGTCAGGATGCATGCCCTGAATAATTCCAGTGCCAATCTTGGTTAGGGTACACAATTTATCAATGACACTCGTATCTTGCTTTTTAAGAGTAACAACAAAATCTTTTATTGAAAATCATATTCATTTTGAGCTCTTCAAGCCTGCTATGTTGGTTGTTCAAAATTCCCCCGATAGTCTTATTGAGAGATTTAATTATAATTTTATCAAAAACATAACTCCCTTGCCTCAATGTTGGATGTCTTGCTAGATCAATCATTTGAATTAACTACAGTAAAACCTTGTCAGCTGGCAAAGAAATCACACTGCCAGTGCTTACATGCCTCTCAGTGCTGTCTGATGTCAACAATAAAGTCATTGCGGGCCTATATCCATAACTTCAATCTTCAAATAGTTCTCTTTTTGATTTAAATATTATAAGTTAAAAATTGTCGTTGACTGTTTGATGTAAGTGAATTTCTGTAGAAGAAGGAAAGCCAGGACAAACTGCAGTGCGACTGCACTGGACAACGTCCAAATCGCTTCTTCCTAGACTAGTAATAATAAGGCTGTTAAATATTAAGGGTTTTTAGAAGTTTATTGGTTGTTATTTTAAAAGAAAATGTTTTGTTTAATATAATTATACTTTTTTAATTATGAATTTACCATGATGGACTATGTCTTGTTGTCCTTTGTGTACACTTGTACAAAGTAAGTTCATCATCAGTTTCTTTATTATCATTGCCATAATAATTGTTAGCTTGGATATTTCATTCACATTTTGTTTTTATTTTATTTAGCAAATTTAAAAAAAAAATTCTCGTTATTTAGTACAAAGCTGTTTAATATTAAGTTTATTGTTTAAATTATATTTGTAACTTTTAAAAAATTATGTTGTGTATGTTACAATCTTACTTTTATTACTATGTACTTTGCCATAATAGAATGTATGTCTTACTGGCTTTGATGTACACTTGTACCAATTAATCAGTTTCTGCATAATTATTGTTAGTTTAGAAATTTTACCAAAGTATGTTTTATTTAATACTATAACATTCTCAACCAAGTTAAGTTTCACAATTTTTTTAGTTCTTTTGTAGACCTAAGTAATAATAAGGCTGTTGAATGAAAAGTTCATATTCAGATATATATTGGTTATGTTGTTATAAAAAGATATTTTGTTTAATATAATTTTACTTTTATTACTGTGAATCTTACCATAATAGACTGCATGTATGCCTTATTGGTCTTTGTATACGCTTGATGTACAATAAAAAAGTAGACTCCCTAAGTATCTGTTTCTGTATCATTCTATTTGTTAAAACTACCTTGATGCTGCCCTATATATGACAAAAGCATCCAGGTTGAAGCACTGGACATTTTTCTCAGACTTACAAGCCTCGCTGCAGGCAGTTGTAAGACCAAACCAGAAAAACCTTCTTGTTTGCAGCCATACAGACAAAGCTAATAGAACTTTAAAAAATTGGTTGGGAAATCACCTTAAAGAAGGTAATGTGACAATGAGACAGTGGACAGAGCTTAAAATGAAGATCGCATCATGACAACCTTGGGAGAACAAAATATCCCACCAAGACCTCTACCCCTTACTGAAGATGCTCATTAACCCCTTCCTGGCGGCGAGCCACTACAGTGGCTCGTATATTTCTGTTAAAATGGTAATCAGTTCTGGCAAGGCTTAATAAGAAAGTACTAACAACGTAGGAAGTTTGAATAGTCATCAGTTCTGCAATGGCAACTTTTATTTAGTGATATCAGATTTCCAAATGAATTTTAAATTTGATTTGTCGACTTCAATTTGGTCAATGCTCTTGCATGGCAACAATGTAGGTCTCCAGCTTCTTTCTTTTTCCACAGCTTATTCCCATGTTTACATGGGATTGCTGTTCTTTCTAGTTTCTTCCACCTTGCCCCGTCTCTTAAAACTTTTTCTTGTACATCCCCCCCCTATCTGATCTACCCACCCTAAACTTTGGGTTCCCCTCTCCTTTTATGACCTTCCACTTCCATGTTAATTATTCTTTTCCCTACATACTCTTCATCCCCCATCATTATATGGCAATGCCAATTTAATCTACGTTCTTTCACCTCCTTACTTATCTCTAACCATTTACTGTGCCTCATGTATTCATTCCTTATTTTATTTTTCTTGTTACACCGTACATCCACATCGGCAGTCTCATTTTTGCCACATCTTATTTTCTTGTGCAACCATACAGTTTAGCAGGTCGAACCACCGTCTTTTACACCTTTCCTTTTAGTTGTGCATTTAGTTTTCTGTCACAAAACCCCTGATGCATTTCTCCATGCATTACACCCAGATTAAACTCGGTGATGGACTTCTACCTCAAGAAACTCTGCTCCTAGTCGTGCTGAATACCCTCCTGGTGCAGCGCTGGGCATTCGCCCATTTATTTATATAATCAATCGATTAATCTCTGCTCCTAGTCACGTATAAGCCCAGGTACTTGAAAGCCAAAAACATCCAGTCTTGGTCCTGCTTATCTTTAAATTCCTGTCCGCTAAGGCCTTTTTTCATTTCCAACCTTTGTCTTGCCATTCATCAGTTATTTCCGCTCTTTCCATTATTGTTCTGATCAAGTACCACTACACATTGATGCCTTATTATGTCTTCATGAATTAATGACTTCAAAGTTAACTTCCTTTAAAAAAAACTAAAATTTAAAATAACTTGTCCAATTTGATAGTTATATATACTAAACACTCGTGTACATTGTTCTAGTGTCTTCAAAGTATAGCATTTTTAACAAAGAACCAAAAAATATGGTATTCACTCAATTTTGAAGACATGATTTTACCTCACTAGATTTGTTTTTCAAAACATGTATTTAAACTAAAATTATTCTCACGATCAACCAATTTGTTAAATGAACATTATACAGACATTATTTTTATCGGAGAACTATGCACATAAAAAAAATAACGAAACAACGCGAAGGCATTGGTAGGCTACTCTTGCATGATTTTGCTTGCAAAAATATGAACTAAAGATTAATGTTTTCACATATTTCACCACTGTAGCCTAGTTCTAGTTGAACATTTCAGGAATACGTTTCTTATGAACACATTTTTAAATTATCCATAGAAAATCGTCAATGTATGGAAACATAAAAATACAATAAAAATGTTATATCTGAATGAACTGATATTTTCAAAAAAATGACTGCACAGATATTTGGAGAACTTTTTTGTCATTTGACCGTTGGTGCAAAACAATGAGGTTAAAATACACAATGCTGCCTGTGACTTGCTTGTTTTACAGACGGCCTCACTCACAAGGACCGAGTAATGGTCTTCTTGTTTGGTTGTAGACTTATTCACGACATACACCACCCACTGATCAAAGCTTCTGGATAGGCCTTTCAATAATAACTGGTTGGTAGTTCGTGTCGCCAACGTATTTACTGTCGTGCGTTACTATTGTAATGTCGATACACCAAGATGGCGATCGCAAGGTAAACAGTGATGTTATAAGGATATGAAACTGTTGGATTTTTCATTGTTATTGATTACTTATGGTTTACTGTGTAGCTTTTGGATGCAATAATAAATCAAAAGATGAAGAAATAATATTAGGGGCATAATCATTTTGTCGAAATTGCTTTCTCCGAAAATGATATTTTACAAATGAAGTTTCTGAGAATGATATTTCGCTAAAAGTATATGTCGTCAAATGTATTTTTGCAGAAGACAATTCGATAAATTGATATTTCTGGGAAAGCAAGTTTTTGTAATGTAAATTTGAAATATTAAATACTAATAGTTATACAAATATAAATCTGCCTAATTGATTTCTTCAAAATTTTAATTTTTACCAACTATTTTCTTAGAAATATCAATTTGACGAATTTGGTTTCTAGAAATGGTTACGGTCGGATGCAGATGCACATGCGTAAACTTGCATCCAAAACTGTAAATTTTTAGTAATTGATCCCAAACATCTAGCTCGGCATCTCGTATTGCATCCGTTTTGTAACTGTGAATCGTTCACTGTGGTAAAAGTTATATCAGGTTTGTACAAACAAATATTTCTTCAGTTTTCTTGACACCCCAAGAAATTTTTATAAATTGATTTCGTATAATACATGGTGAATGAAATAAATGTAGTTATTTACTGTTAAATAAGTTTTCAATACATAGGAGAGTAGATTTTTATTAAATATTATTTATAACTAAATATATGTATCTGACAACAGCTAAACCCCACTTTAGACACAATAATCGGCAAAAGCCTAGTTTAGGTACACATAAAAAGTACTGAGCATGAGATATTAATATTTCACTTATTTTGTGTAATAGTAATTTACCTTACCTAACATTACATAACCTAACCTAACATAACTCACAAATAATCAAATCTAGCAACTTTATCAAAAAAGTACTATAAATTTAGGGAGATTTTTATTTCTTCAATGGTTGATTTATGTTAGGTTAGGTTGTGTACTGTTAGGTAAGGTAAAGTACTATTATACAAAATAGGTGAAATATTAATATATCATGTTCAGTACTTTTTTATGTGTACCTAAACTAAGCTTTTGTCGATTAATGTGTCTAAAGTGTGATTTAGCCGTTGTCAGATACATATACTTAGTTATAAATATTATTTAATAAAAATCTACTGTCCTGTGTATTAAAAACTTATTTAACAGAAAATAACTACATTTATTTCATGTATTTTACGAAATCAATTTATAAAAATTTCTTGGGGTGTCAAGAAAATTGAAGAAATATTTGTTTTGTATAAACCTGATATAACTTTTACCACAGTGAACTATTCACGTTTACAAAACGGATGCAGGAAAAGATGCCGAGCTAAATTTGTGGATGCAAATACTAGAAAATTACAGTTTTGGATGCAAGTTTACGCATGTACATCTGCATCCGACCGTAACCAATGTAAATTTTGTAGAAAATGGCCGATAATATAATAATTCGTCTGCTAGCAAGCAATTACAATAATGAATTTTCTTATTTAGGTGACATGAATATTTTATTTTTGTATTCAACTTGTATCTATCATTTACTTAATTAACTTTATTGTTTGTTAAATATGTCCATTAAACGCTCTTATAGCAATAGCTGCTTAAATGTAAAATAACACGTAGTTCAGTCCCATTAGCCAAAGCCTCAGCACCAATTTGTTCAATCATCTAAAATGACGTCAGAGCTGACTCAAACTTTAAAAACGAAAACCATCCACATGGTAAACATTAAATTGAATAGCTGTTAATACATACACACACATATATAATATATATATATATATATATATATATATATATATATAGATACACAC
>JARUHE010032908.1:0-16310 GCA_031471125.1 Archaeomysis grebnitzkii | reverse complement strand
AATATAAGTAAATGTTGATAAAAATAACTATCTTTTAAGGACAGAAATATAAAATTAAACAAATAAACAAGCTTTATAATTATCGTAGAACAATCTTTACTGGTTTGGTTGGGAAAAAATTATCTATCTTTTAACACCAAGTTATTTAAAATTAATTGCATAAAAACCTATCTATGTCATGCAAAAGATTTATCGTCCTCTTATTTGAATTTTTATAATGAAATCTGTTTTCTGCAAGCCTTTTTTGTTAAAAATGGTTTCCTATCTTTTATTTTCAATAGAAACGTGAACCATTTGTTGAACAAAACTTTTACCAATTTAATATTAAACATAAAGCTGGTGTTCAAATTTAGTTTATAAATTTGAATGCAAAGAATATAATTCTTTTACATGGAAGCACCACACGTCAATTCCAGTGTAGAATCTTTGAACATATTTCGGCAAGAATTAAATTACCTTTAATCTACAAAACAAAAAAAATCGCCTATCTTTAAACCTCATTTCACTAGTAATCACCCACTTAAATTGGATAACTTTTCAATTATAACTAAATCTTACAATATTAAGGGCTTAAGAATTTTGGTATCATTACATATAATAAAAGATAAACCAAACAAAAATGATGGAGCTTCAGTAAATTTTGACTTTTTAACAACTTTATTTTTTCGGTAAATCGTATTAATTGTTCTTCTTGAATGTATATATTTTCAGTTTGCGTGTTTCTTTGAATGTATTTGATAGTCTTTTTGGCTAATTTTATCTTTTTATTTAACAAATGTTAAAATAATCCTTGAAAAGTATTCATTGAAAGTATACTCGGAAAAAAATAAAATATAAGTAAAACTAAAAATTTGTTTCCTAAAGTCCATGTTATGCTTATCTTGATACCTAGATATCTATCCATTATTTAATATATATAACTGTATATGTATTAGTTATGTTGACAAACAACGTTGTTGTTTATTTAGTTTCGCACTATTGTTTGTACATTTCATTACATGTCAATCATTCTTATACAAACAACTTAACTATCAGTCTTGTCCCAATAGTGACCTTATACTTCTGCAAATTTTTATTAATTTTGATAATTATTTATGGAGGACAATAACACAATAATAATGTAGTAGGTTTTTATATTTATATTTTATGTTGTTGACCCCCTTCCTTCCTCAACATTGAGGATGGAGCCCTCACGTCAGCAGGTCCAACCATCGGGCCAGTGGCCCCGCCACTCCTACCAGGGTCATGTCCGTCCACACATGCGGGCATGTGAAAAGGTGGGTAGTGTTGTTGGCACAGTGGGCGATTGGGTGAGGGGTGTAATTCTGGAGCTATTTTATGGAGGTATTCGAGTAGATGCGAGGATTTATTTGTTCGAAGTTGTGCCAATGTTCTGTGCATGTTGTGTGGGAGTTTGTTCGGTGTTGTTTGTCTGGTGCTGTTCTGTTTAGTATCTTGTTAGGTTGGCATGCCAACAGCTATGATAATGGTGCGTGTTGGTGGGCGTTTTTGGTTAAATCCTGTTGTGATTATGTTATTGATTTTATGTAGTGCTGTGATGGTGAAAAATTGTTGTCTGAAGCTGTATTTGTGAGATTGATTGATTGATTATATAAATAAAGGGGCCAATGTCCAGCACTACCGTATTGGTGAGAGGGGAGGTTAATGTTGGATGTAATATAGGGAGAATTTTTTCCAAGTGTCTTTGCGATTTGCGAGAGTAATGAAATTGGTCTGTAAGATGTTCCTATTGATGGATCTTTATTGGATTTACGTATGGGTATGATTTTGGTTGTTTAGGAATGTTCAGAATCGTGTTGATGTTTATTGCTGTATTGTAGATGTTGGGGAGTGCTGTAATGGCAATTGGTTCGATGTTTTCAGGTGTCTAATTTTAATGTTATCTGGGTGGTGGAGTTATTGTTTTTGGATAGTTTTATTGCTGTGACTGTTTGTACTGGTGTGATGAGTATTGGTATTCATGTTAGTTTCTTTGTATGTCTGCCTGTTTTCCTGTTGTGAGTTTTGTGGGTGATTGTTTATTGAAGAATCTGGCTTTTTGTTGTATTCTTTTATTACCAGATTTATTTGTAAAATTCTTCTTAGCTTTCCTTCAACTTCGATCGAACAAAATTGCCATTTCAAATTTACATATTTTATTAAAATAGCTGTACAAGTTAAACATACAAGACAACATTTATATTTACATTCGCCAAGACATTTTCATTGTTTGGTTCATTATCACATGAATTTGGGTTATGCAGGAAATAATGTTCATCAATTCGTTAAATTGATTGGAAGTTTTATTTTAGTTAAAGGTGAATAGTTCTTTGATTTATGGCATTCCAGCCCAAATGCTATTTAAACATGTTTTTTTGGCAAACCATATTTTGTTCATTGCATTCCAGTGGGACATCTTAAAAAAATATTTAGTAAACTAATTAAAAATTTCAAAACTTGCTTTAATTGCATGTAGCCACAATTTTAATATTTCAGGTTAACTTCTACTTTTTTTCATTATTATAGAATAAAGCACACTAGCTATGGGGGCAAAAAGTGTTTCTGTGTAGGCAACAATTGGGGGATGTTGGGGTTAATTATTTCGCTTTCTATATTTTATTTATTAAATTAATGATTAATAAATATTTTATTACTAATAAAATATTCACATATGGAAAACAGATACAGAATAAATATTCAAACAACCAATAATTTTGCATTAAAAGTAAGTAAGAACATTATTTTATAAATTTACAAATTTATCTTACATAACAAGAAATTTTATTTACATTTTTACAAACTCAATAAAACTAGTGTTTAAATACAATAATTTTGTTCTAAGTTGTCACATTTGAACTTCATAATACTTTCATTGAAGAATTTCCTTGGATTGTAGAAGCGAAGTAATAATACAATTTGCAATCTGCTAAAAAATAGTATACAGTATTCAATGTTATCCAAGATCTTGCTGTAGATTTTTCAAAAGTTTTCATTTATTGAATCTTTGGAATTTTTAGAATTGGATTTACTATTATGTTGAAAAAATTATACATTTTAAAAATAAAATAAAAAAATAATTTGGATATTCCTTCAATATACAAACCTAAATCTAATTATATGAAAATCCTTTAACTCATATTGAATCAAATGTTTCTTATTTATTCATGTATGTACCACAAAATTATATTTTACCCAAAATTGAACAAATTAAAATATTGAAAATAGAACATTTCTTTATACTATGTGAAAGCTTTTTGGATTTTGCTTTAATACTTAAGCCAAAATACAAATTAAGGTAATACAAAACTTTTTCAACAAAATTGAAATAATCACAGCACACAGCAACTGATTGGAAATAATTTGATATATTTTTTCTAAACTTGTGCAATGAATGTTGTGCCTAGTGAAAATATGAAAATTGTGTTATTTTTATCAAAAACTTATCAATTAATATTATAGAAAATTATATACATCCATTCAAATCCTATTAATGATTATTATGTAAAATAAAGGACATTGATGACACAATATAAAAGTTGGCACTGTTTAACCAAATAAATTACATATTGAAATATTATATAATAATTTAAAAATATACGTCTTTTTTTCATATTAAATATCATTTTTTATCAAAATTGTTGTGGACTTGTAATACAGAAATAAAAATATTTTAATATGTTAGATGATAAACCTTTGATTAGTTCTATGTTCAACTGTAAAGTAAAATTATGTAATTTTTTACTGAAATAAAAACAACAAAAACAGTGATGTTGGTGTAAATAAACAATGAAGACCTGACTAATATAAATAATGACAGGAATTCAAAAGAGGAAGTATTCGAAGAGAAAGAAAAAATAACTTTCCAAGGTGCAAATGTTGCAGAGTTTAGAAGCCTCGAATCTCCCTTTTTCAACTAGTCATTCAATTCATTAGATTCACTTTTGGATAAAAAGTTTCAGCTAGTCATTCAATTCATCAGACACATTTATGAATAAAAGGTTTCAACTAGTCATTCAATTCATTAGATTCACTTTTGAATAAAAAGTTTCAACTAGTCATTCAAATCATTAGTTCCCTTTTAAATAAAAAGTTTCAACTAGTCATTCAATTCATTAGATTCGCTTTTGAATAAAAAGTTTCAACTAGTCATTCAATTCATTAGATTCGCTTTTGAATAAAAAGTTTCAACTATTCATTCAATTCATTAGATTCACTTTTGGATAAAAAGTTTCAACTAGTCATTCAATTCATTAGATTCACTTTTGGATAAAAAGTTTCAACTAGTCATTCAATTCATCAGACACATTTATGAATAAAAGGTTTTAACTAGTCATTCAATTCATCAGATTCACTTTTGAATAAAAATTTACAGCTAGTCGTCATTCAATTTATTAGATACACTATTGAATAAAAAAAATGTTTAGTCATTCAATTTATCAGACACATTTTTAAATAAAAAGTTTCAACTAGTCTTTCAATTCATCAGATTCACTTTTGAATAGAAGGTTACAGTTAGTCATTTAATGCATCAGATTTTCTTTTGAATAGAAAGTTACAGCTAGTCATTCAATTCATCAGATTCACGTTTGAAAAGAATTTTTATTATAGGACCAAAATCCCAATAAGAAAAAAGAAAATAATTTGCTACCATAAACTGTATTTAAATATTATTTTAAAAGATAATCTAAATCTTATTTTATTACACATTTAAAAATAACTTTGACTAGAAATCATAATTTCATTGATAAGATAAAATATTTATGTTTTTTTAAATAAATCTCAACAAACAAAGATAACATATATTAGCATTTCATATATGACTTTGTGGGCATTAATGTGTAGGATATTTTTAAACTGTTGCCCTCAGCCGACCAGGGTTCGCTCTTCAAACCACATGAACAATGAAGCCTTATCCAACTGTTGGACAAGGCTTCATTGTTCATGTGGTTTGAAGAGCGAACTCTGGACGGCTTAGGACAAAAGTTTAAAAATTTCCTTCACATTAATGCCCACAAAGTCATAAACTAGTGTTCACCAGAGTGATTTATCATTATTAGCATTTCATATATTTCTTTATTCAAGAACATTTTATTCATTTGTTTCTCTTAGTAATGTAAATGTTTCCTCTTGTTGAATGCGTACTTTCAATACTTGATTAATTACAAGTAAGAAGACATCTTTGGTATACAAACTATAACTGTATATTTATCATATTGAACCAACTGCTTAAAAGATAGTGTCAATTAAATGTCAATCAAGTGTCAATTAAGTGTCAATTAAATGTCAGTAGACACAAACTTATTTACTGGTTGCCCACAACTTCCTCTCTCGGGAGGAAACTGATGCAGCCAGACACTCCGTCACTCTAATTGAGTGCCTCTGGAAGCCCAAAAGAGGCGTGATTGAACAAAGAGGCCTCTGCTGGGAAAAGTAAGATAGGAAAATCTAAGGTTTTTGTAGAATGTGCAAATAATTGAGAGTGTCAGCCAGTCTTTGTTGGTGTATGTTGAGGTATGGGTGGTGCATTAGTGCCTCCATCCGAGTCTTACGAGGTGTATGAATCAATATATAAATAACGTTCAATTTCAGAGGGATCTATTTGTGGTAGTTTTTTTTTGCGTAAATATGCCATGTTGCTTGTGTAGTTGTTAACATGTTTGTGAATGTCAACTTATTGGGATGATTAAAGTGAAGGGATGTATGTATTAGATATTGAGAAATTTATGATTTGTATTTATATGCATATTTTTACCTTCCAAGTTGATTCCTAACTTAACTGAAATATCTTCAAATACAGTGATGAGGAAACACTCCTCTACACAACAGAGATATGCCTATTTTCTTTAGATCTGCTTTATTAAGAGCAGAGACCCCATTGTATAGGAAATTCGTGGTAAGTATATGTCTCACTTCAAAATGAAAAGTCTCATTGTACCAGATTCCCTGCTCCTCAAAAAAACTGGGCATATCCGATGTAATTAAAATTTGTAAGTATTGATATTGATTGTCGTTTTTATTGTGTTTTATTTAGATTATGATCTGTTGTTGAACATTGCATGCCAAATAATTTTCAAACTCTGGCAAATGAATAATTCCAATGCTTTTATAAAATTCAAAGATAATATGTTATTGCAGGCATATTATGGATGAAAGGTTCCTTCTCAAACTGTGAACCACCTTAACTAATGGTCAATAATACTACACTAAAACTTCTCAAAATTACCAGTTACATACTTTCAAGCCATAATCATTAACCAAGTGTTTATAAAATGTAATACAAATTGACAATTATAATATTAATGAAAAACAAACTTGCAATCAAAAAATGTACACTTTTCAAAAAATAATAACTTAGTAATCCCATGGCTAAGAGAAAATTAAGGCTGACATGAAAAGGAGGATTGATTTCCTTTTGATTATTCAAAACCTCATTTATTGAAGTTAAATTTAACAAATATGTGGAGTTGTCATCTAAATTTAGAAAACTATTTAAGTTAATCAACACCTAAATGTCAACTGAATGAGATTTCTTTATTGCTAGTTTTCTGCTGGATATTTTGAGTTTTAATTCTTTCTCTTTTTATCTTTGTCTGACGAAAGACATTAAATAGCTTCCACAATTTTAATAAAGTGAATACTTTAAAAAGAATTTGAAAAAACATTTATTCAAATTAAAGTTATTTTTCTTACTCATGAAGATGCAAACAAACTCTAAATATAAAGCAAATTAAATTATTTGCTGCAGTAATTTAAAAAAAAATTAATAATCTGTCTTGATCAATTCATATTTTTAAAATTTAAATGTATACTAAATTAAATTATTGTTGAAATCAAGTTTGTATAACTGTTTGTAAAAAATCATTCATGCTGCTCTTGAAACTTTTTTAAGTAGAACCATATTGTAATGTTGACAACTTTCACCTTCATTCTCATGTATACAAATTTGAAAATTTCCTCAAACAAAGAGGTCATCGATCCATTCACGCTATAGATTACAATAAAATATATAAATACCGACAATAGTTTATAAAAAGAGGAGATATTAAACCTTTCTCATCTTTCTTTGGGGAAACAAAATAAGGAATTAGTCCATTTTAAATTTTCTTCACAATGAACAACTCAATATTATTGTTATTGCCAACATATGGGACTGCTCTCTGTGCAACCCCGGGAAACAAATATCACCAACTCCATGAGAAATATGGTTCTAATGATTTTGATCGGGTGAAATAGCCGTACAAACTAGTCGCAAAAGTGGCGGCAACGGCGAAAGCAATTATCTTGACAAATCCTGGAGGTAGATTAACATATCTGGAGATAACCGGTTGCATTGGAGAAGCAGCTGCTTTCTTCATCAGATACCTCGATCGTCTTTTCTCTGCCAATTTTCTTTCTTCCTCTTCTTCTTTTTTCCTGCAAAAAATTTACAATAGTTTTATGTACTTACATTTTTAACAAAATATAAAGATCAGAGATCATAACCGTGATGCATTCAGTTTTACACTGGAAGATAAGATAGATTATTTTTTATAGAATAAATCAAGTTTAGAGAAATAAGCCATTCCTTACTCCAAAACAAGATTCATGGAACTTTAAAAAACTAAAACACTTAAAGATAATTTAGGAGTGCTAAGTTTTTTTTATCTAATAATATACTTTGTGAGAAACTAAATTATAAATTTTGCTCAAACTATTCAGTATTTTTATCTGAAATATTGATATATGAGATTGAATGTATGTTAGCACTTGTTAATATAAAACTACATAATTTATGCCACCCATTTCATTAATTTCCAAAAGTATATTTTGTAACATAATAGTTGTATCATTTCAAATAAATGAGTGAAAGCAACTTTTTTAGACACTGCTGTAAATAGAGAATTAATTAGTTCAAATATAGTAAACATTAGTTTGTAAAAATTTTAAATTATTAAGTAGGACTTACTTTTTCTTAATGAATTCATCAACATCCTCTCTTAAGCTATCAGGTGGATAAAGTTCATATAATTCTTTAGCTTTTTGCAACAAGTCTTCAAAGGGAAGTGAATCCGCAACCTTGAAAAATAGGAAAAATAAATGCAAGAAAAAGAAAAAAAATTACAAATTTTATGAAACAATGGAGAATACAAAATAACAAAAAAAATCAAACCTGTGATAATATTTGATGCTGCATTGCCATGTCACACTCAGTTTGCAAAACGTCTTCTTCACGGCATAAAACAATGGCGGCAGCCGTGTACATTGGCATTAGATATGGCGAACTTAAGAAGAAATCGTACAGCCGAACAACATTTCTATAATCGGCAAGTGTATGTGCAAACCAAGTGATGAGCCATGGAAGACAAAAGATTGTTCCAACGCCCGAGCTGTAATTCAATAGCATATAAACACAAGATGGACATTTGAATGATTGGTTTCAATAAGAACATCATGGAGTTTAAAAAAATATTTTTAATTTTTCAAATATACCTTCAGTAATACCAAATAACAATCAACAATGCAGTGATTAATTGAATTATTAGAAGATAAAAAAAACTCGAAGCAATATTATTTCCTATTAATACTTACTCAACCAAGTACTGATATAGCTTTGGATTTGACCTTTGTAAAACAGGATAAAGGTAAGTGAGATAGTAAGTTGTTTTTTCCATTGTGGGTCTCATAAAGTCTCTTAAATAAGCCATAGACAACCTTTCTACCAGTTCAAAGCCAACATCTTCACCAACAACTAACAAAAAAGTGATTGCAACATCGTGAAAGCCCTGAAAACGATAAATTATTGTATTTAATTCAATTATTTAGAAAATATATTCACTCAATTTGAAAACGCTTTCCTCATGATAAAATTTTGCTCCAGAGTTAAATTATTTTTAAGCATTCAAGTATTTTTTGTGACGAATATAGAATAATAAACGTATAAAAAATCACATGAAAAAACATCCATAAAATAATTTTAACAGCTGGACAAACTATATGGTAACAATTTTTTTGTGAAGTGGGCTATTTATGAACCACATTTCTACTGTAGATAAAAACTTTCCATGCATTTTATTAATTTTAATATAAAAACCTTAAATTTGTATTTTTCCTTCATGTTATGGAATAAATTGTTCTTTTTTTAATATAATAGGGTATCTATAAACCATAAGAAATCTTTTCATAAAAAAAAACAAAAGACACAGACACACACATTTTAATAAATCATAAACTAGCCATATCTATCCGACTATCTTGCATGGAGTAAATAAATATTATTTGATAAAATCTCGACATGAATTTTCAGATTTACTTTTAGAAAAAACATTTGAATTAGCAAAATAATTTTTAATTCAATGAATTTGAAAAAACCAACATATTTTTCAAAAAGTAACATTTACAAAAAATTGTTTAAGCAAAGTTAGCATTCACACCACATAACTCTATAACTTTCATTAAAAAAATGTAAAAATATATTGTAAAAAATTAAAGTAAAAAAATTTGCCTTCACCTCTCGGATAATATCCTAATCATGTCATACCTGATAGTAATGAAGATCCGTGTGCTTCATTAACACTCGGATAATTAAGGTTGTTAGTTGGTCCATAAGAATGAGG
Organism: Archaeomysis grebnitzkii; assembly: GCA_031471125.1. Lineage (NCBI taxonomy): Eukaryota > Metazoa > Arthropoda > Malacostraca > Mysida > Mysidae > Archaeomysis > Archaeomysis grebnitzkii. The sequence goes on along the minus strand of JARUHE010032908.1, from coordinate 6,717 downwards.
CGGTAGTCATTGTCAATACCAGGTGGAAACCTTTTCAAGGATCTATTCACATCTAACACAACTTGATTGTAGTCTTTGTGTGCTTTCACAATTTCTTCCGAGGGTTTGGGACTACAAACTATTTTATCCACCATCATCAACATCGGCCATGCTCTCCTTCGTATTTGATCTGAAAGTATTTTCTTGTAATTATACATTGTTTGAGTAATTGATATATACATAAACAGGCCCATGCCTGGCACTGCACCCTATGGATATTCACCAAACAATTTGTCTTTGTGAAATAGTGTTGCTGAAAGATAACAAAACTCATCTTTGGAAAAAATAACCTTCAAATATAAATTTATTATTTGTTTGACACAATCTTAATTCAATCTAATTCTTCTCTACAAAAATTATTTTAAGCCATGTGTGTGAAGTTAGTTTCTGTGATTTAATATTAGCCATGAATGGATCAATGTCAAGTGAGTAGTGTATTAATCACATTTTTAAGGAAAACTAAAAATATAAGGTTTCAATTATTTTCAAATGATTCGAGACATTATTAATGAAAAAGTCATAGACAAAAAAATGTTTACTTAATATAAACATTAATGTAAATCTTCAAAAAAAAAACTTTAATCAAACCTTACAAATCAATTTAAAAAACAACACAGAATCATTCATAAATTTTACTCAAAATCCATGAAATTATTTTACTTTCAATTAGCTTCCAAAGTTCACAGAACCAAATAATGTAAAAAAGAATTTATTATTTTTCATAAACAAGAAAGAAAAATTTAGTTCATGAAAAGGCAACCTGTAATTAGTCCTCCTCTGCCGATTGCGAGTTCTCGTAGTTTTTCAATGTCAATCGGTTCTGAGTGGATGACATCCTCGAGTTCCTTCATCTTTTTTCTATTCAAAGGACCTTTCGGTGGTGGAAGTCCATGAATTGAGCCATACTCTTCTACCGTTGCCTAAAAACAAAAAAATGTTTTACAATTTACAATTGCATACATTCTTTATTGTTTTTACAAGCCTTATCAATAGAAATAACAAAAGAATAGATAAAAGAACTTCAGATAAAGAAAATAAAAGTTTATTATTGATATGGTTCATAACTTTTTATTTCATTAATTTTGTATATCTTTATTATTAAAATTTAAAAATATAAAAGAAATACTTACTGGAGAATTATTTTCCAAATCATGTGATTCTTCATTTCTGTTGCTTTTAACTTTTTTCGGTATGTCTTCAACAGCTGAATCTTTGTCAGCTTTTTCATCGTTGGTTGTAGAAACTTCATTATGGTTAGTCTGTGATGTTTCTTCACTTGTGGAATCCATGTTTTTCAATAAATCATTTTCTTTTAAAGTTTCAACACAACTTCTAGGAAAAGAAGGCAACTTTATTTCAGAAGATTCACTCATAACTTGTATGCATTACATTTACACCAAAAACAAAGAAAAACACATTTAAATCTGAAAAAAATTTAAGACAATGTTAAAAATTGAAGAAGCATAAATAATATATTATAATGCATTAGTATTTACTATCAACTCATAATGAAAAGTTACTTCATTCTAGGAAAGGGGTGAAAAAAAATCTCTTCACTACATCTTAGATTTTTTCAAATTTGTGTATAGGATTGTCATGCATAATTGACTGTGTATAACATTTTATCTCTTTAAGACATTTAAGACATTTAAAATGATTTATTTTATTTTATTTAAAGTTGTTTTTGACAGTATTTTTATCAATTACCATCCTGGATACAAAATATTAAAAAATTTATTTTTACCGGAAAATACTCCGAGCTTTTTAGATTAATTGTATGAATGAAATAACTAGTTATGCCTAAACTGCCATGCGGTTTAAATGTCGACCAACTATTTATTTTTTTAATGTACAATACCATTGTAAAATTTATAAATATAAATAACAATAACAAAAAAAAATACTTTTTTAAATTCTATTACATTGTATTTATACATGCAAATTTATTGTTAAGGTCTGAAAATTTAATGTAAAAATATTAAAAAAATAAAAACTTGAACCATTTGTTGAATATGAAATATTTTACAAGTTATTTTTCATCATTTTAACCTTAAATAACAAAAAATCTGAAATTATCTAAAAAGAATTTCATTGTGTTATATTGTAGTATGCATATTGATTACTCAGTTCTGAAAATTTAATGCAAAAATATTAAAAAACAAACAAGATATTAAGAAAATAAAAACTTTAACCTTTTGTTGAAGGTGAAATATTTTAGAAGTTATTTCTCCTTATTTTAACCTTAAATAACAGAAAATCTGAAATTATCTAAACAGAATTCTATTGCATTCTGTTGTATGCATATTGAATGTTTAGTATTGAAATTTTGATGCAAAAATAAAAACTTGAACCTTTTGTTGAATGTGCAAACAAAGATAATGACCGAATAGTCACATCTATGTCTTAACTTTATTTCACTCGCTCGACAATGAAAAACCAGAAGACCGTGGTCACCAATGTCTCGAGTGTACAAAAACAAATTTATTTAAATATGAAAAAGTGCCTAGCATTTATGTACACTTTATAACTGTTCATTAGATATAAATGATAACTGTAGGTCAACAAACAAAAAACTTGAATATATTAATTGAACATAGAAAAAAATGGCAAGCTCCATAAAAACATTTCATAAAAACCCTTATATCTCAAAAATTACAAGATTTTTCAAAAAGTGTTACTTAAGAATTTTCAATGTACACTTCATAACTGTTCATTTGAGATGTAAATGATAACTGTAGGTTGTCAAACAAAAAACTTGAATGTTTTACTTTTAATTTTGGATACAACTACTATGGGACAACAAAGATGGAGACAGAGACGACGAAATAGTAACACCTAGTAGAAAAAGATAAAAACAAGTTCAAGGAAACTCGTTAAAAAATTAAGGCTGTGATCGAGTAAAAGTTATGAATACAACAAAAGTACTATATATACATATATAAAATACAAAAAAAATATTTTTCATAATTTAATGAATTTAATGATTAGATGGCAGTTCACAAACTCCCTTCTAAAAAGTATGTTTTATTAAATAAATACTTACTTCACAGCAAAAGTCCCTAGTAACACCAGTGTAGAATGTTATGCTCTATATTTTCATTTGAGCAAACTTTTCTGTAAAATTAATTTTTGAAAAAACAAAATTTTGTTAGAGTTCAAAAATCATCCAGCGCTATGCAACAACAATCAGATGTCAGTTATAGAAGCTGGTTTATCAGACAAATCTTAATGAAGCTGTTACAGTGGCATTCACTTTTAGAGCAAGAAGAGAGTAAAAGAAGCTATCTTTGAGGATTTTGATCACTGCTGTTTTATAGGTTTACAAGTCTTCAAGGTTCTAAGGTCAGTTATGTTACTAATCTACTCATGTGAGAGTAGGTTAGGTTGTGTCTTTAGAGATTAATTATTTCCTATTTTTTACATATACTTATTTCAAAAATATGTGAAAGTTGATTTTTGAGGACAGTATTTCTATGGTTATTCATACTGTAGTGGCTGTATAGTTTGATAAGTTTGACACATTTATTTTTTAAGAAAATTGAATTCTGTTGACTAGCACCTATCATTATTATTAATCATTAATGAAGGATCAAATTATTCAAATATAACATTTCAGTTAATATTGTAAAATTTTCCTCTTGTAAACTTCAGGTAGTCTTTCGGTAAATGTTAGGGAGATTCCAAAAATTGCCCACACAAATAAAATTATTACCAAATTATTTGTTTTTAAATCCTTGACAAAAAATGTTAAATAAACTTAGTACGGAAATCTATGGTTCGCCTAGAAAATTTAAAAACAACTTATTTTGTGGTTCCTGCCAACCCGCCATTACTATTGCATTAATTTCATGATTAGATATTAGATTATGTTAGGCCATTTTTTCAAATTATTGTGTTTAGATTTATAGTTATGTTTATATATTTCAATAACTATATATTTCAATAATTATATATTTCAATAATTTTATATTTTAATAATTAGATATTTTAATAATTTTATAATTTAATAATTAGATATTTTAATAATTAGATATTTTAATAATTAGATATTTTAATAATTACAAGTTTAATTATTACATTTAGATATATAGCAAAAATCTATGATTGAACTAAAAAAAAAAAAAGAAATGAAACTGTAATCTCACGCTTCACGACATTGCAAGTAAGCTACATCGTTTGATTTGCCTTTGCACTAATAGTTAGGTAAGACTCACCAACACCCACGCAATTGTACAACAATGAAATATTTTAGAATTAATCGTTCGGCAGCATGTAATGCTCCAAACCATGTAAAAGTTGTTCATAAAACAAAGTATTTATAAGTTTTTAGAATTATTATGTAATGAGAAACTTTTCCAGTTGTGACATCACGCTTGGCCAAAGTCATATCTTCAAATAGGATTTAGGCCACATAAACAAGTATTTAAGTAAATTTTAGCATTATCGTGAACCACTAAACAAAACCTAACCTAACTTTGCTCCTCAAATGGTTTTCAGTGGCCAAAGACCACTATTTGAGGAACAAATTTATCCAAAGTCTTGTTTTAAAATACGACATCATCCGGGCATGACATCACAACTGCTATACATATAACAGTAAGCAGATGTATGATTTGTCATATATATTTTTGTAATTACTTTAATAGTGCATCTATTTTAAATAATTTGTAGCTTAATGGACATATTTCATCATATTACAACTTTAATAAATGCTATTTTTGTTTAAAAAAAACTATTGAAAAAAGGCAAAATTGTGTGCAAGTTGGAAAGATTAACCAATAGTAATATGTTTTTCGAATTATTACATTTATATTTTAATGCTCGGTTAGGTTTGGTTAGTTTATTTTTGGTAAGGTTAGATATTGTGTTTATTAAGTTCAATGGCGTGTTAAAACATTAAATTTTAAATTCCCTTTAGGAACTTAAAACTTCCTTTCTGCCGAATCAAACTTTCATATTCGTTGAAAGCACATCAAAATCTTTCGTAAAAACATATTGTACACCATTGACAATGATAGGTGTACAAACTGTATTTATTTTCCACATGGCGCAAAAAACAAATGTAGGTTAGACTAATAGATGTTTTTGGCCACCAAAAGCCATTTGAGGAGCAAAGTCAGGTTAGGTTTTGTTTGCTGCGTCATGATAATGTGTGCCAGAAACTGCAGATTTCTTGTTGGACTCCAACAACTCAATAACTAACAAATTAAACTCCAGCGATGAAACTTCATGATAGCTACTCTTTTATACAACATTTGCTTATTAAGACACCCTTTTATCTTTGATAATTTATACAATTTCTTTTGGGAGCTTGGTAATACTACAGTTTAGCCTGCCTATCAATACACATATTTTATTTAGAGAAATGTTAAACATTTTCCAAAACTACTTTATCTAACTTACTATTCTATATCATTCTCACTTTGATTAATATAACTTATGGAATCGAGGAATCAAACTACTACATTTCTCGAAGAAATATCGTATACCATTGACAATTACAGGCATACCAACTGTTTATTTTCAACATGGCATGAAATACAAATAAAGGTTTGACTAACATGTGTTTTTAGCCACCAAAAACCATTTGAGGAGCAAAGTCAGGTTAGGTTTTGTTTGGTGGGTCACAATAATGTTAAAATTTGCTTAAATACTGTTTTATGGAGAAGCAAAAAGATAGCTTAAGTCTTGTTTTAAAATGTGACGTCATCCCGACGGTTGGTATGCTGGTCAGTTGACTGTACATAATCTTTGACAAATTACTTATTTTGGCTATTACTTGTGTTATATCAATCTAAATATAAACATATGGGTATCAATCGAAAGTGATAGTGATATAGAATAAGTTAGTTAAAGTAGTTTTGGAAAATTTTTAATATTTTTCTAAAATAAATAGGCGTATTGATAGGCGGGCTAAACTGTGGTATTACCGGGAGCTTTTTCATAGGTCCTCTTATTTATATATTTAAACTGCACATACAAGAAGGTTGGGTTGGGTAAGGTTGGGTGAGGTATTATAGTTTTTCTAGAGCTTTTAAAAGAAAGTTCATTGGCTTAAAATGCCATTGTTGTAAATGAAGAATAGCTGTTGTGAAGTTTCACCACTCCAGCAATCCAACAATACTGATAGTATTGAAAAAACAACTGCTACTGTGATTTTTTTTAAATTATGTTATCATAGATTTGAAAAATTTGGAAATTAGTAAAAAATAAAAAATGTACATTGAAAAATTAATAATTATGCCACACTTGTCTAACATATCAGGTTATTACCCCTATTTCAAGCATTTGCTATTGGCTGTTTACTAGAGATAACCCATCTCCTGAACTCCAATCTTCAAGATATTAAGTTCGTTATTGAATTCCAACAACCCTATAATTATGTTTTTGGTACTCTGCCTTTTGCCAAGTATATTCCCACAGACCCACACCCCGACACTATAGTTCTAAATACCATGGTTTTTGTTCATGATTTTTTCGTCCTCTTTAACCCAACAATTAGCACGAAGTGGCCTTTTTCTGGGAGAAAGTTGAACTGACTGGACAAATCTATTTTGGAACTTACTTTATAAATTATTTTATAAATAGTTTGGCATACTTTCAGTTTAGATCTCGTTTAAAAAGTACTAAAAGTACAAAACATGAAAAATCCCTAAGAAGGAACCATAAAAGTACCGT
>JARUHE010032797.1:0-16312 GCA_031471125.1 Archaeomysis grebnitzkii | reverse complement strand
AATTTGCCAGAACACAGCGCTGAATAGCATAAATTGGCTCCAGTGCTGTATAATACCTATAATAATAATAATAATAATGCTATGGTGATGGACTATTTCGTTCTGTGTGACCTTACTTCGTACTCTTTCAAAAATTTAAGAATGTTTTTGTACACATCAATCAGTTTTATCACATTGAAGATGCATACATATATAACTACTTTTGGTTCAAGATTTAGAAATACATTTTTGTCTTGGATGAAACTTCTACTCTTTTTCTCTCTAATGAAACTTGTAGGCTTTTTCTCTTTAATGAAACTTGCAATATTTTTCTCTTTAATGAAACTTGTACTGTTTTTCTATTGGTTCTTTTATCGAGGACAGTTTTTGTTGTCGACCCCACTTCATCCTGAATTTAAAACCATGTTTCATTCCACCAATTGAAGACAGTTCCTTTTAACTGTCGATCACTTCATGTAAATAGGTTTGGTTTCTCAACAAAAATACCAGCCAGAGTTGTTTTTTGAATCATTATTTTAATTAGATTATTTTATACGATTTGTAAATTTGTAGACATTTTATATGCAGGAAATAAATCTATAAATAATAAAGTTTCTGTCAGACAATCAAAGAAATTGAAACCAAAGAAACTTCATAAACTTCCATTGAATAGAAACCTTTTGTACAATGTTTAAAATTATTTAGGCTTTCTTTTTATTTTGTTGTTGCTCCATTTTTGTTATTTTTCTCCCAAGTTTGAATGCACGACGAAGTCTGTTACAAATCAATAACCTTGTGAGGATGCATCAACTTCAGCTACAGTAAGTAGATTATTTATTTGTTTGTTCGTTTGTTATTTATCTGTTGTTTATTTTGTTTGTTTGTTGATTTATTATTTAGGCATATTTATTATTTATTTTGTTTGTTTGTTTGTTTATTTATTTATTTGTTGTTTACTTATTTCTTAATTTATCATTTAGGACTACTGTATTTGTTTTTTTTATTTATTTATTTATTTTTTGATTATTTATTTATCCATTATTTATTTTATCCTTTGTTTATTTATTTATTATTTATTAGTTATTAGTTATTTATCATGTTCTTTGTTTATTTATTGTTTTGTTTGTTTGTTTATTTTTGGTTTTGATTTCTTTAATGTTTTATGATTGGGCATATGTCTGTTGATTATAATTAATCTTGTGAATTTAAAGATACATAATCTCCAAATATTGAGTAATCGCATTTTCAATCAGTGTTACAGTTTGGTTTAATGACTGAATAATCTGATTATTTTAATTGTTTGTTTGTAGCTCATGTTATGATTATGATGATTAACCTAAAACTAATAAATGTTGAGTATTGTAGATTTTCTATAAAGTAAAATGTTAAGATTGAATGGTTTTGTGGTAGAAAAATTAATGTTGAAATAAGATTAATTTGTTTGTTTAACAATTTTTTTCCAGCAAATCAAAAATTATTTTTTTATGTTTCAACATAATTGAAGCTTTCGCTGTGAATCAGAATACAAATTAACTTTTGTAATTGGAAATACTTCTCCGTGTTTGATACGTTGCTTCATTCATAGATTTATTTTTTCTGCTTTGCTGACATCTATATAGAACTATTAAATTAGTCTCCCTGTGCACCTTTCAACATCTTTATTTTATTGGCCTAGTTTTTGTATTAAAATGTTAGAAGATTATTAAGTTGTGTCTGAAAGATCGTTTCCATATGCGAGGTCTGATTGTTGAAGTAATTGATGCATTCAAGACAGAGATAATGTTTTAAAAATTTAAAAACAAAAGTTTTGATTTTCCAGAAAAGTTTTTTTGAAAGAAAATGTTTTTGTTTGTAAGTTTTTATGTTGCAATCAACATTATAGATAATGATCTGAATGTTAACCTTGCTTAAATAAAACAAAATTATATAGATTATGTTTTTTAACTCTAATGAACATAGCAAATAGTTCACTATTTTCACAAGAGGTGAAGTTAAATATTGAAGTTTTTTATTTTTTACAGCAATGTTTATGTACAATAAAATGTTACCTATGTCTTGGCATATAATATTTCTTATATTTTTTAATACTTTACTTTTTTAGTAAGAAGTTGTTTTATAGAATTTATATTTTTTAAATAGTGAATATTTTCAAGGCTCAGCAAAAATGTAAATGGTTTCAAGTAAACCATATTTTATATTTCTTTTTATTTCAAATGGAGATGTATTTCTAGACACAGCTTTTAATGTGTTCCATTTTCTATGCTTGTCTCTGTTAATTTATTTGCTCAAGGTTGATTACCAATATTTTATTACGAAGCTTTACGTACATTATAAATAGCTTGATCGATAACTCTATTCTAATTATGTCTTATTTATGAAGGTAACCTGACTTGAGTCTTGTGCATTAGACAGTTTCTATCTTATTTTATCTTATTTTTTTATCTTATTATTTTATCTTATTATTTTATCTTATTATTTTATCTTATTTTATCTTATCTTATTATATTAAATTGTTAGGCTGTCCAACCTTTTTCATTGATTTGTTACCAGTTTTTCGCTTTAATTTTATCATAGTTTATTACACCAAATAATCTATCATTCATATTTTTTAATGAACTTTATATTCCACTTGATTATTTATATAAACAATTTACATAAAATAACTTCCAAAATAAAATGAATATCATTAATGTTTTATTAAAAAGTTATGATCCTAAAATTATTCTTGAAAACAATTTCATTTCGTTCGGCTATTTCAGACCATATTTTGAGTTGAAAGCGGCCGTAAATCAGCAACTGGAGTGTCAGAAGCTGAAAGTTCGGTATTTGGAGGATGAAATTGCAACTGCAAAGCTCACCTACTCGCATGCATTGACAAATCTCGAAACTATTTCTGATGAAATACATCGAGTGAGTTCAGATATCTTTTTCTACTTATTCTCTCTTTTCAAAGTGTGTTTGTTTATAATATTTCAATTTATTCATTATTTATTTGTATTTTGTAACATTTTTTATTGGTTCTTTGTAACAGTCCTTGCTAACTTTACAACACTGTAATTGGGTTTGATTGCTCCGGAATTTTGAATCCTGTGAGGCTCCTTAATTATTTAACCCTGTCAGGCCTAACTGAGACACGAGTGTTTTCTGAACAAAGGTTTTCAGTATCAGTAGAGACTTTGATGGTTTTTAGTCCTTATGGAAACAATAACAAATGAACAAATAAAAAAGCTAACAATACATAAACAAATAACAATACATAAACAAATAACAATACATAAACAAAAAAATATACATAAATAAAAAACAGGTAATTTCAAATAACAATACATTATCAAACAACAATACATTATCAAACAACAATACATTATCAAACAACAATATATCATCAAACGACAATACATAAACATATAACAATGAATAATGAAATAAACAATAACAAATGTTTAATTACAGACTCGCCAGCACCGACTGGACCTCGGCATCCGTGGTGTGGGTGTGGGCGCTGAATGCCCACGACCAGCCTCCGTCTACAAATGTGATCTTCCCGACAGCTCCAATCAATTGTTCCGCCATTCTGCATTGAATCATCCAACTGGTTTAGATGAGGAATATCGGCCTTTGCCTGATAAAATTGGCCCTATCGCATCCCCTACTGTCCCAAGCGTGAGTTATACTTGATGTAATGCATGTTAATGTTAGTTTAAATATAATATGACACATAAAGTAGCTCCTTGTCATATCAAGATTTTCTGTTTGCAGTAGTGTAGAAGTTAAGGGCTTATTATGTAGGATATTTAAATGCTTAAACATATAAAAAAATAAAGGTATTCAGTTTCTAATTCCCTAAACACCCACAATAACCCCTGAGAGGTGACTGTATAGTTTTATATAATGTAATATATTGACATAAAGTTGATGTAACCACAAATTTATCTAAAAATTTATGTTGCTGTTTAATTAATATTTTTACAGAGCTCTGCTGGATCGTCCTTGTCAGAATATGTTTTAACGTCTCTTCATTCTTCCTCGACTGATCTTGCACCCTCGACTATTTCAAAAGACGAAGCTCAACTTATAGTTGCCAAACATAATTATTCAACTTCCGCAGTACCTCCTTGTGAAATTCCACAGCACCCTGATGCATCCGAAAGGGAGAAACCTGCTGGCCAAGAAGCACCATTGAATCTCACCTCGGCTGAAGTGGTCGAAACAATGTCTACAAGCAGTGAATTGGCTGGCTGGCAGGTTGTTCAAGTTTTTCTTTCAATGCAATAAATCCCAATCTGTATATTTAATAAACAATTTTATTAGATGTTGGTAAATGATACCCTATACATAACTATATTAGTGACTATTTAACCTATTGAACAAAATAGGAACAAATCAGAATAATCTAGAAAGTTTTTTTTCATCGAATTTATGTAATCAATTTTCTAGGTGGTTGGGTATGGAGAATCCTCATCACTGTCAGGTCACCAGCAGCTGTTGACAATCGAGGACAGAGAGAGTGTCATGTCAGACTCTGAGAGTCTAACCAGGTTAGTGTTTTTATGTTTTTGTAAATTCTGTTTTTTTTTTCAGTAAGTAATTTTAATTGCTTTTGTGTTGGTGGTGGCATAGGAACAATTAATCAATAGCTCTTTGTCAGATGAGTTTGAATCCCACTTAATATATCTAACAGGTTGCCAACACAGTTTGGATTTGCCTATCCTACCAGAAAAAACTTGGAGTATATCTTAATACTTCAACCGTTCCTTGTAGCACTGATGTTTACAAAAGTCTAATGGCTTAATCCATATATCACCGGTATTACATAAAACAGTTAAAATGTTGATACATTATAAAGGAAATAGGATTGCAATTTAAAAACATTGAAAATAGTCCTTTCAGTAAGGAATGTATTCTTCCCTTCTAACAATAAAGGGTTAATATTTATCTAAAAAATTAATTTTCCAGCATTGAAATGTTGAGTGACGATGCTATTGCCGGGTTGATGCTTGAAGAAGAACTGGCAGAGGTGTCCCAAAGCATATGCACACCCCTCAGTACACCGATGAGTACCCCAATTGCAGATGTAAACACTCTGGATAGAAGAACCTCAATCACAACAGTCGCTGAAAGTGATAAAGAAACTTTGCAACAAAATGACCTTATCCAAAAATTAACCGGGTTAGAAGTTGAACCAAAAAGCAAAAGTTCCAATGAACAAAAGAACAAGAATTCATTGAGAGCCGAATACAAAGAAAACGGAGCACCGACGCAATCCATATCCTGCAACAATGGCTTCGACGATGTCCAGTTGTTACAAAGCTCTACCGAATCTAGCAACACAACCAAGGACTGCCTAATGCCAGGCATCGGCCAGGTCAGGAGCCGATCGGAGCACAACCTATGTCGTCCGTGTACACTTCCATTAACCTGCGTCAGCCCCAACCTACTCTCGTCATCCTCATCCTCGTCTTCTGCCGACTCGGACAATGCTTCCCTCGAGTTGAGGACGCCGGCTTATGCACAATTGAAGGACACTCCAGAAGCGTTCTTGGATGTGACCGAGTCTTCTATGTATAGTCCGAAAGATATTTAATTTATTTATTTTTATTTATTGTTCGAACGTTGTTTCAATGATCTAGTAAAGATGTAATTATAATGTATTAATTATATTTTATTTATTGTTCAGATGTTTATTATTTGTTTAAACATTTTATTGATATTATAAAATAGTAATTTATTTCTAGTTTTTAAATAGTCAGCTATAATTATATAATACAAGTCTAATATTCTTTATTATTCAAATACTTATTTAGTTGATAAATTTGCTATAATTTATTTTGATATTATAATTTCTGAGGTATTTATTATACTTTTTTCTTGTGTAAAAACTTCTGGAAAATAATTTTTTTTCGACAATTTTTTTTAATGAAACGGTAATGACCGATTATGAATTCAATTAATTATCTATAGTTTAATAGCTAAGCAATATTATGTTATACATTGACAAAATCATACCTTAATAAATGTTAGAGATACATTTATGTAGTTCAAATTCTATAGCACAATGATATTCTGTAAAAGTAGAATTGATCAATCAAACACAGTTTGATCCCTCGTAATTATAATTTATATGACTATTAATTTCTTACTGAAATTAATTCTCGGTAATTTAAATTTGATAATTGGATCCAATTTAGTTAAAACATGACACTTAACTTTTAATATACTTTTTTGGTTAACCATTAGTTTGTCTATATAACTATTATTGTTGAAGTTCATATTTTTTTAAGTATATATTAATTGTTTTTTCTTAGCTAAAATTGCCCACGACTTTGTTATTGTTTATAGAACTATATTATTATGTATGCAGGATAAGTTTTTTTTAGATATATTATGTCATTTAGGAAGATTATTTCACTAATATGTTGGTGGCCCTAGTTTTATGGAGAGCATATAGTAAAAGACAAACTTGGCACAGCTTCTGAAGCTGTAGTTAACTGGTTCATTTACTTCAGAGACACAAGTCTTCTGTAGGTAGTTCAAGGTTTTGAGGAGGACTTGATGCAGTTTTTAGTATGTTGAGTCCAAATTTATGCACTGCAAATACAACCCAGACAGGTATTTTCTAGGCTATTGGATGCATGGTGTGATCAATGAGCATTATTGAATATGGTATATTTGTCTGTTGATAATGTCTAGCATCTCATCCTCTGTCTGTTTAAATATATTCATATCCTACCATGCACTAAGACAATGGGTAGTTGGGCACCATCTCAAAGAAACCCAACAATGATGTCATCAAACAGTCTAAATTTTGTTTGTCTAAGCATATTTAAAAAAACTGCATGAAAATTTTTTAAGATAAATTCTATGTTAACAAATAAATAATGTTTCAAAAAATACCAAACTAGTGAAATAATAAAATATTCTGATAGATGTAGTAATGATTGAAACAAAAACATGAACTTAAAAATGAATAAAAATGTGCATTAACAATATAGAAAATAAAATAAAAATTGCATATTAAGTATTTGAGAAAATTAAATGTGCTGTTATTGCAACAGTGTTAGAACTAAATTGTAAAGACTACCTCAAGGAAGCTAAGGAAATATTCTTAAAGTGTTGCTTAAATTGTTTTGTGACTTTGAGTGAAGTTGTTACACTTGTTTTTAAATCTTTGTTCATTTGCAATGTTGATGTCCTCATTCATAGCTAAATAACAAACAGTTGGTCTCAAAATCTAACTTCCCAGCTGCCATGGTTCAATCTATTTTGAAAGACGTCAATTACTTTATTTATAGTTTTTCTTTTAAAACGAAAAATTAACAATTTGAACAAATTATTTTAGAATACAACTGTTTATTTTTGCATTTTTGTATTATTTGCATTTTAAATTGTGTTCCCTATGAATGGCATATAATGAGGGTAAAATGTTGAGGTTTATAAAATCTGCAAGATACAATCAACACCGTCTACGCTCGAAGTAAACAAAATATAAAGCAGGCTATTTAATAAGCTCTTTACAAAAAGTAAAATGGCAAGTCCTTTATATTTCATAATTCATATTTATGAATTTTTCAAGTCTTATTTAATTGCCAAGTTTAATGTTTAGCATTTTACAGTGGCAATGATCATTATATTTGATTTTATAGGTTCTTATAATGAACGAAGCTCCCAATTTTATGCTTGTCAAGATTTACTGCCATATTATTAGTTTAAAATGGTCCATACCAGATCAATAGTTTTTAAATCAGTATTATGTCGAAAACTTTGTAACTAATTGTGATTATTCATATCCTAAAATAATTAGTATTACTTTAATTGAATGGTTTTCAATAAGCTATGGAAATTACTCCAAATATTTTTTTGTATTATAACTGTCTAGTAATTCATTTCGTAGGAATGCACGAGTGTATTTTGTTGCTTATAGTTTTCAGCAAATTCAAGGCAAATGTAAGACTGATGTGCTAATTTATAGATTTAAAATAATTAGTATTGGTTAAAGTATTTTGTTAGAAAAGTTCCATTAAAGTTCATTAGACAAAGTTTGAACATTGCCAAGATATTTTTTTTCAAATTGTTAACCTATTTGTGGTTTGTTTGAAGTAGATTAAGTTGTTTAACCTTCAAAACACTGTTTTATTAGTTTGGTAAGAAATGCTTTTAGCGGTTTGGTGAATACTAACAATTTGCTTAGCCTTTATATCCATTATTTTCTTTCTATAAATTTCTTTTTAACTGTTGAAAATATTAGTGAATGGCCATAACTTTATTATGGTTGGGTGAAGAATCCTATTAGTGTTGTTATCGATCCCACTGCCTCCCGGCACACAGGGTTCAGCCCCTACCCCATCAAGTCCGACCATTGGGCAAACAGCCCAACTACTCCGTCCTGAGGGATGCAGAGGTTAGGTCTGCCTGCACATGCCGGAATGTGAATAGGTGTCTAGTGTGTATGGTGTTGGCACAGTGGGCAGTTAGATGTGTGTCTGCGTCTATTTTGTGTAAGTATTCATGTAATCGTGGGGATTTGTTTGTTGTGAGCTGTGCCAATGTTCTATGGGTGTTGTCTGGGAGGGTTTGTTCAATGGTGTTGATATTGGGTAATTTTCTTTTTAGTATTTGGTATGTTCTTCATTATGAAAATGTTCAACATTTTGGCAAGTTTCTATTTTGATAGAATATTTTGATTCGTGAATTGAACCCCTATTTGAATTATTTTGTCTAGTTTAAATGTGTTCTCTTGGAATTACTTTCAAAATGTGCTTCTACCTTTGCAAATGTTTTTCTAATAACTAAACGATAAAATAGATTTAATATTTTTTATAACAGCTCCAAAGAAATGTTCAGATATTTCTCCTAAAATAAAGTTTCTGCTTTAATTAGTGTTAAGAATAAATAATAATTTAGGTATTGCTAAATTTTTTCACATGAAAAATGAATAGAAAATTGTTGTAAATCTATGTGAAGAAGTTCTTGATAGCTATTTCAAACATTTTGTTTTTAGCTATAGATTAAAAATGATGTAAATGCTGTTTGAAATTTGCTTACAATTATTATTGAAGTTTGTTTTGTAATCAATCTTATGTTGTTTAAACAAAAAGTATAAATAATTTTGTATATAATGTATTTACACTATAAAAAAGGTACTAAACTGTCCATTTATTTAATTTTTTTTCAGTTATGTACAATATTATATAATTGAAATGTATATTTTGCTAAATGATGATAAAAGCATGATGAATTAATTATTAGATAATGGGTTCTTATTATATTTCCAAAAAACTGCATCGGCTAATAATAGAAATTCAAATGGCATAATATAATATGAAGTTATCCATTTTTATCGAAGCACTGCTTAAAAAATAAACCATCAGTTATAAACAAAATTTTAATTCACAATGGCTTTAGTTTTTCACTTTGATAATGCATTCATTTACAAGTTCCTCAAAAATAGAATTAGCTTGATGAATTATTTTTTAGAATTTGTTAAAGATAAATCAAGTAAACTATTGGACTGCGAAATTGCATGTGTGTGGTGAAAATAAACAATTTGAATACAAGCTTTGATCATTTTTTGTTATTGAATAATTGATTGCAAGACATTAATATAATGTATTTGTAAACAAATATGTGAACTAATACTAAAAATTTATTTCCATTTAAAAACAAAACAATATTTTTCATGTTTTTTTATGTTCTTTGTTTAAAGTGTTTGTTGATTGTGTTGCCAATTATAATTCTAATTTTGCCAAATTCATGTTAGTCAAATTAAAATTTTATGTTGATATGTTTTATAAATGTGAAGAATTTATTAGACTAAAGTTTATAAATTACTATATTGTTAATTATTTTTAATAAATATATTTTGTTTTGCTCAATTTAAAATCATATAAACTTTAATAATTTATTTAGAATTTGTTTTTATTATTATTGGATATAAATTTTCCATTTTCATTTGAAATTAAATTGTTAATTACATAAATTTATAGTTTTTTGTTATCTGTTATTATCCTTTGAAAATATTTCAAATTAAAATATTATTCCAGTACAGGGTACAAAAAAATAGGTGTCTGTTGGTATCTTTATGCTAACCTATTACCTTAGTGCCTGTTACCACTCCATTAATATATACAGATCAGTGTACTGAACTAGGCTAGAGACAGAACTTGACACATTCCTTATGGAATGGCATTGCTGATGTTCGTCACTTTAAAGTTTAGGATAAATAACTAATTATAATGTTTATTATTTTATCATCAATATTTATAAGACACAAATACTTAAATTACTCGAGCATGTTTATGAGGCACATCACCTAAAAGTTACATCATAAGGATTGTTGTTGTCAAATCTTAATATAATAACAAATTTCCCTACATAATAAAATGGGGTTATACTTAAAAGAATGATCTATTAAATTTTATTTAGGTGAGCTTAAGGTCAAATGTTAAACCAAGGAATTTTGGTTCCTTGACCATTGGCAGGAGTGTGTTGTTTATGTGAAGGTGTAGTGTTGCTGTTCTCTGCAGGGTTGGATATGAAGATTGTGGTAGTGATTTTAGTCTGCGTTGAGAGTGGGTTGATTGTCCAATTGTGAATCTGTTGTAGGCATGGTAGTCCTTGGGCTAATGCAGTTATGGGGTTTATATAGGAGGAAAGTATGCCATCTGCATGTGTAGTATTTTGGATATTGTATGTATGACCGGGGAGGTCTGCCATGTAAATGTTGAATAGTGTAGGTGACAAGACTCTCTTTGGGGGAAGCCAGTTTTTGTTTCAGTGTGGAGAATTTTGATTTTTGTATTTGGTGGATTGTGTTCTGCCTTTGATGTACTTGGCTATGAATTTCAGGATTGTGTTGTGTAATTTTAATATGAGGTTGTGTAGATGTACTCTGTTAAACATTTTCGACGTGTCTAGAGCTATGGCTATGGTGGTTGTTTTTGGTTGATACCGGTGGTGATTATATTTTTTTTGTGTAGTGCTGTGGTGATGTCGTCAGAAAACGTGTTGGTGAGGTGGAAGATGGATGTTTGTTGTGATGTATGAGAGTATGATTTTTCCCAGTTTTTTGCCTATGGGGGATAGGAGGAAGATGGGTCTTTAGTATGTGCCTAGGTTTTAAAATGGGATAATTTTAGTTATTTTCCAGCTGCTGGGTAGGTTGTTGGAGTTTATTGTGTTGTTATGGCTATTGTTCCGAGATGTGTTTTTTAGTATGTTTAGGTTGGTTGTGTTTTGAGCTGTGGTTGTGCTTGCAGACCGGGTATTTGTTGTGTGTCTCCTGGTTGCGTTGGTATTGGTGTTTGTTGTGAATTTGGTCGAGTGTAGTGCGCGGGTCTAGGTGTTTTTGTACTGTGCAGTTCGGATTTTTGTGAACATTGTATCGATTGTAGGAATTGCACATTAGTAATGTCTGTCGATCTGTTTGTGATGCGTCCATCACGTATCCCACATATATAGACAGACTAGTTTCCGGATTTAGCTTTACATCTCCAGAAAGGATTAACAGGAGCTTACCACGCCGCCAGGTTGTGGACTGAGCGGGCAGTCGAACGAACGACAGTCTTGGGCCCACATGAGGGAGGCGGAGTGTAGGCATTGCGATTTGCCCTGCATTCCCACATCGAGCATGCGTCAACGTTGGAAGCTCATCATCAAAATTAAAATCATCGTCAAAATAAAAATCATACAAATACAAACACATACAAAAATAAAAATCATCACCAATATAAAAAAAATAGAAAACAGAATCATCATCAAAATAAAAATAGGAAACAAAAGCATGGTGGTGATGTGTATCCAACATATATCAGTCGTGTTTAAATATAATACTCTTAATTTATAATCATAACATAACATAGCATACATTATCTTGAATCAAACATATTGAAGTATGTAAAAACAGCCTTGAGGGGTGAGGTTTTTAAATACTTCTTGCGTGTCGCTGTAACAGACTGCATGTTAAGGAGAACCTCACTCTTCTCTTTGGGTTGCTAACTAGCAGCTCAGAGGATAGAAGGTGGTACATTCATACACATTTTTTAGTGGTTGGGGGTCGTTTTAGATCCTAGTCTCATTGACCCTGAAGGGTATACAAGGACTTTAAACAGATCAACCAACCAACCAACATAAAGACGTACGCAATCTAGTCTTTCCTTAACCCCTCTGCCCATCAACCAAGCAGTAAGCCACACATGGTGCAGTAATTACAGGAACAATGTTAAAGAGCCTGGTGTGTGGCAAGAAACTGTTTAGATTGGGAAAAGGAAGAATTGCAAAAGCAGTTCACTGAAACCCTAAAAGATAAAGCCTTCAAGGTTTTGAAAAGTATGCGCACAAGATAGCACTTTCAAAAGAAAAACAAAAACAATTATGAGAATGAAATCTGATAAGCATGAACGAAAAAATGCAAAATTATCATCTTCTGACCTTGACATTTTCAAAGTAAAATTGATATTGAAAGGACGCGACGACATGGAAAAGCCGTTAAAATAAGACCTTCTGGAAGAACAAAAGTAAACTAAAAAATTGAAAGAGAAATGAAAAGAAATGTGAATAAGAACACAGAGTTGAACTGCGATTATTGCACAACGGTGGTTGAATATTCTAAAGACCAAAGTGCCAAGATGTTAGAATGACGTGGAGTGTGTCTCTCCTGAGGAAAAAGGACAGGCTCAAGAAGAAACCATAGAGTTCAATATTTGGGAAAGTAAGGAGACCAATCCAGCTAATCGAGAGCCACAAAAGATACGCATAAGGGCTCATAAATGAGACGCGCATATGGATTAGGATCCGGAAGAAGCCAAAGAGTCTGTAAACTATGCGTGGCAAAAAGGCCACCAAAGCTCTTCAAGTGAAATCCCAGTCCAAACTTCCTACCAAGAAAATGAAAGCAGGACATCAGACGTCGAACAGGAAGGCCGCTAACCTACATTGTGTAAGACACGCGATAGAAATGCAATACAGATGTAAGGTCGCATACACCTGGAAAGTTCAAGATTCCCTCTCTTCGAGATGATAAGAGGAGTTGCAGATTCATTTTTCCAGCTATACACTTTCCTCTTCCCTCTAGGGAAGGGGAATTGTGGTGATTGCGTTTCCCACATATGTCAGTCGTGTTTAAATATAATACTCTTAATATATAATCTTAATAATATGTTTATAATAATAACAAAGACGTACGCAAGCTAGTCTCTCATTAACCACTCTTCCTATCAATCAAGCAGTAAGCCACACAATCAAAAAAATCAAAATCATCATGAAAGCCATAAATATCAAAATCATCATAAAACTCAAAACCAAAATTATCATCAAAATCATTATCAAAGTTAAAACCATCAATATCAAAATTAAAATCTAGATCAAATCATCATCAATATCTAAAATCAAAATCATTGTTAAAATAAAAACCATGATCAAAATCAAAACCATGATCAAAATCATAAATATCAACATCAAAATCAAAATAATTATCAAAATCAAAACCATCATCAATTTTTAGAAGCTAATATAGAAGTAACACTATGCGTTTATCACTGTGCAATCGAGCATGTTAAAAGATTTTATTTTCAAAAAACAAACTCTAGGAAAACATTACATAAATAAATTGCATTTACATTTTTTATTGTAAACCATTATAAATATTTATAATTTATATGTGTTCGTTTTTTCTATTTCGTGTTAGACTAAACTTGTTTTTTTTCTTCATATAAGCTAGTTCCCAATAAATTTTCATTTAAACATGACCCACAGTGTTCTTTAGTACACTGTGCATTAGCTGTTAGGCTACAGCTTACTCACTGCCACGGTCACTGGAAAAATGAAACAAAAATCGCCTGCACTCAGTGCCACAGTTGAAGGAAGGTTATTTCCTTATACTGTGTCATTGCTTAGAAATTATTGTTGCCAATTAGTAATTTAAATCATATTTTATAAATTTGTTAATAATTTAATAACTGTAAACATATAATTAGTTAAATATAATATTGTTTTTTTATGTATTCCTAAGTTGTACATTTTAAAGACAAAACAACGGTTATTATTTGGAACAATATGAAATAATTAAAACTAAATTATTTATGTTTGTATAATTTTTAAAATAATCCCTTACAAATCACTATTTAATAACTTTTATAAGAAGTACTAAATCAAGTGAGAGCGAAGTGGGGATTTTTTAGTTTGTTTGACTGTACCAAGTATTGACAAGTAACAATGTACAACCATTTTCGATGGTCGAGGACATTAGATTTGTAAAATTACTGAAATCAATTTGTCTAAATTATTTACCGCCTTCAAGAAAGTTTATAAAAGAAAATATTGTTCAAGACCTTTTTAAAATTTATAAATTGTTTTAACACCTTATAGTTCCTTTACTGCTGGACTGAAAGCACTTTTAATTCTTCATTTATTAGCCTTACAGGACAATGGATTGATGATCAGTATCAATTAAAGAGTGCGATCTTGCAATTTTCTCCATTTAATGTTAGGAACACAGCTCGCATCAAAGATACAATAAACAAATTCAACCTCTCTAACAACAAAAGTTCATCTTGTTGTGAGAGATGATGCAGCCAGCATGACTACTAGAGTTATTCAAACAGATTTAGAATCTCTACGATTATTTTTACATACTTTGCTAGTAATTTTGAATGATAGAACACATTTGATCACTGATATGTGAAGAATATCATTGCTATCTGCAAACAAATAGAAGGACATTTTCATCATTCATCATCAGTATTTGACAAATATGAAGAAGATTAAAAACACTTCAAAGTGCATCCCCATAGATTTTTCCAAGATGTTCAGACAAGATTGAATAGTTAATAATTGATGATGAAAAGGGTACTCGAGCAAAACTCTCTCGCATTTTCTGTTGCAGCTACCATCTTAAGCCAAGTTCTTTGGAGACTAATCAGTGGAAAATATTAGAAAAATTAAAAAAGGAACAGATTGGAGCCAACAACAGGAGAAATGTTTATGTTATTGCATTACAGTTTGGTTGGTTGGTTTGTAAATTTAAAGTATTCATACACCATTCAGGGTTAATGGGTTAATGGGTCTAGGATCAAAAGATATTCCCAACCACTAAAAAATGTATATGAAGGATCACACATCCACTGAGCTACCATTCAGCAACCCAAAGGAAGGATTGAGGCTGATCTTAACATGCGGCCTGTTGCAGCGACACAGAAGAAGGAACTACAGTATATCCTCACCCATCAGTGGAACTAACATATAATGTGTTATTAAGCTCTGTTTTAAAAAAACAGCTTCTATACGTGACCTCTGGTTGTTGTAGTGGATGGTTTGTGGACTCTACCAAAATTTTGCATTTTTCAAAATGATAAAAAATATTGTTTTTACAAAACAAATTGTTTAAATGAAAATAAAGAACATAACATTCTAGACTGGTATCATTAAATATTTTTTTCTTAAATCAATATTTACTAATTAAAACATACATTTTATAAAAAAAATATAATTCATGGTTAACCGAGAGTTTCGCCAATTTATCATCAAATTCATGATTAACTAACATTTTTTGAATGTCTAGACATATTTTATTATAAACAAATGGAAGAAAAGGGTTAAAATGATAATATATAAAATTTTATTAAAAAATTGAACATCTTAGAAGCTTTTTTAACATACAAATACAGCGTAGCATTTACTTGTACTTGTTTACATTGTTATCAGTCTGGTGTAGATTCGGGCTTTAAAATTGAAGAGTACTTCAATTCAATTATGATTAAGGTATAAATCCTGTTTAATGTCTACAAAAGATTATACAATAACTTTTTTATCAATACAATGGGAGTAAAAACTACTGTTTTAAAAACAAAACTTATAAGATTTCAGCCTACAGTTAAACACAGTAAAAACTGAAGATTCAGTATGATACTTTTTTTACAATTACACTTTTAATATTGATGAGCTAATAGTTCGGTTTCCCTAGCTAAGTACCCATTGAAAGCCATGCCCCAGTTTGCTGCACATTCGTTCGTTTTGTTCAGATCAATTTGCAGTTGGTTAAGCCCGCATAGGTTGTTGTCTGTTTTTCTTTTGCTTACCCCTCGATACATGTTGGTGTCGTCAGAAAATATATAGTTTGACTGAGGACGAGATGTTGTTTGAGGTGTCATTGATATAATTGGGAAAGTATATAAGGCCCAGCACAGATCCTTGTGGCCAGTGCCGGACTTAGGCATAAGCTGACTAAGCTACAGCTTAGGGCCTCACAATTAAAGGGGCCTCCAATTTTTTTAAATGTAAGACAGACATTAGTATCAGAAAATTAATATTAAAGATCATGCTCATAACAATAAAGTTAAAC
>JARUHE010032686.1:0-16319 GCA_031471125.1 Archaeomysis grebnitzkii | reverse complement strand
ATAAATTATTAAATAAATAAATAACGGAAAAATAAAAACAAAAATCATAATAATCTCAATAAATCTCTTTATTCACTGATTGATCAACACTAAACAACGGTAAATCACAATAAATTATTAAATAAATAAATAACGGAAAAATAAAAACAAAAATCATAATAATCTCAATAAATCTCTTTATTCACTAATTAAAAAACACTAAACAACGTTAAGCAATAATACATTAATAAACAAATAACAATAAATAACAAAAATAAATAACAATAAATTAATAAATAAATAACAATATATTAATGAAGAAGTAACAATAAATTAATAAAAAAATAAATAACAATAAATTAAAAAACGAACAAACAACAATAAATTAATAAACAAATACAAATAAATTAATAGATAAATAAATAACGATAAATTAATAAACAAATAAATAACGGTAAATTAATAAATAAATAACGATAAATTAATAGATAAATAACGATAAATTAATAAATAAATCGTTATTACATTACCATAACCATAACCATCCATGCGTGAATAATACATTGAAATTAACATTGAAAACAGTTCATATTTTTGTGTCGAAATATCAATAAAAGTAAAATCTGTGACGTCATCAGAGTTTAATTTAATTGTTTTTTGTTCATTTTTTCGACGTTTTTTTTTAATCGAATGAATGAACATCGTTTTATTTATTGAATTTTGAATGACTTGCACTTTTATGGCTAAATAATAGACATGTTGTTAGTATATGAGTGTATGTCTTTTTATTACTATTATCGTTAGTTGTATTATTGTTTTTATTACATTAGTAATGTTTTTACTTTTATTCTTATTACTAGTGTTATCATCATTTTTACTCTTACTATTGTTATTATTATTGTTTTATTGATGCTATTATAATTTTTATTATAACTGTTATTATTGTTATAAAAATTATTATTATTTTTATTTTTGTTGTTATTATTATTATTGTCTTACTGTGGTATTAACGATTTATAGAAATTTCCTTGGTTCAGATTCATATTGTTTCTTAAATATTTTATTGAAAATTATTAATAGATATCTAAGTTTGTAATGCTTATATATTCCTATCCAAAAGTTTTATATTCTGTGAAAAATACTTCTGGATATTCAATCTTATTGTTTGTTTTTGTGTTATTTTTAGTATAGATTAATATTGCTTTGTGTATTACATGTACAGCCATGAGAGTTCCTGTGCTTTTATTGGTATTTGGTGTAAGCAGAATAAATCAATTCATCTATTGTTATTATTGTGAAGTTAAACATATATTCTTAGGAGCTCAAAATAAACTTTGCCATAAAAATGTAAAATAAATGTAAATTATGAAGCATGAAAATCATTTGCATAGGACAACAATTCTTTAATTTCAGAAGAATTTAATTATAATTATGAATTAATTCTTTATTATATTGGCAGACATACAATTCAGATTAACCATTGAACGTTTGCTGTGACAATAATATTTAACAAACTATTTTTTCAAAAAAGAATATATGTAGGCCGTATTAGTATTTAAACGACAGTGGGTTGGTCCCATATTTGTATAGCCTAATTTGTTTTGTGTATTATTAATTTTTTTTCGTATTCGAGTGGGCAACTGAACTGCAAAGTTATATATTGCATAAACTTACTGTGACAAATGTAGTGAAATATTTCTAAAGTTTTGTAATCATTTCGAAAGCCGTGTTTCAAGATTATATTTTTTAAAACGAAAATATACTTCCATAACTTTGTTCAGTAATTCTTCAACTATGTAAATGTTTTACTAAACAAAGAATGTATATTAGGTATTTTGAGTATAATAATTACATTATAAATGTAAAGCATATTAAGTGTTTTAAATAAATTAAATGTATTAATTATATTGAATTTAAGTAAACAAAAAATGACATGTATATCAAGAAACTTCAACTGCAGGAAAAATATTTCATAAGAAACAAAATTCTTCAAATCTTCTTTAAGAGGTTCTAAGAAAAAAAATGATTTTAAGAAAGTTTAATAAATGCAAAATATTTATCAGAATATTTCATTTAAGAAGAAGTGTGTTTTTTCCTCGAAATGAGATTTATAGAGAGAAAATTTACGAAAATTCCCTCATTTAAGGGAAGTAATAAACTTCTTGAACTTATTTAGGGAAATAAATATTTATCATTTCTTTCTAAATTTGAATTTATTTCTCGTATTCACTTAACTGGCTTAGAACGACTCGTTTTCTTTCTCTTCAAATTTCTCTTTTTTTTCTAAAGCTTTCGTTTTTTTTTGTTTTAGTTTTTTTCCTTTTACTGTTCTATTATTGTATATAGTGGCCTGTTGAACTCTATTTTAATTATAAACACTTTAGGCATGCCAGCACTCTTATGTAATTATAGAAACTGTTTTGTATGTATTATAATATTATAGTTGTTACTACGAACTTTGCTTGAATATATTGTATGCCTTATTGTCTTTTTTATATAGAGTACGTGTTGTCAAAAAAAATATCTAAGCACTATTACCACATATTATCACCATTGGCATCAACACAATTACAATAGTACTTAGTATTATAAATTTAACTTTCATTGTTACTGTCATCACCATCATTATCATTATCATTAACAATATCATTCATTATTATCATCATCATTATCATCAATTAATAAAAGTAAAACAAGATACTGGTATAGAACTAACCTCATTTGCTTAAAGGTAAGACAGTGTCATAAAATAGCGTTTTAAAAAAAAATTGGTAAATGTGTATCTCATTCAAAATAAAAAAGACAAAAAATGAAACATTTAGTATATTTTTTTAATACGAAACAACAACAAAAACGTAGAATCAACAACAACAACAACACTGGAGGGTACATGAACTACAATGTTGGTTCTGTCTCAGCCAAAAGATACCTCAGCCTATGTAAAGCCACACCTAGAATTTGATGTCCAGACATGGAGCCCATGCTTGGCCAGAGAGATTGATCTCTTGGAATCAGTCCAAAGAAAGGCTAGTAAGCTAGTGGGAAGACTGGCACATATGACCTATGAAGACAGACTCAAAGAACTCCAACTGTATTCACTGTAAAAAAGACGACCAAGAGGAGACCTAATTAAAATATTCAAAATAGTAAAAGGCTTCAGCGAATTACAGTTCGGAGTCTACTTCAGCCTGGCTGGAGAAAACATTAGAGGTCACACGTACAAAGTGTTCAAACTCCAAGTTAGACTAAGAACTAGGTCTTAATTTCTCCCAAATAGACTAATGGATGTCTAGAACTCACTAAATGCAATTATAGTAAAGGCAAAAGGTATTGAAACTTTTAAAAACAGACTAGATAAGGATTGGAACATGCATGGAGATGTGTACTTAACTGCAGAAATCTAACCATTAGACCATACATATTATGCTTGTAGTCCGAATTGAAGAAAACATTACGACAATGTTCTTGTAAATTATTACAAATATTTATAATTTATATGTAATTTTTATTTTTTTATTTTCAGAAATAAATAACATTTGTTTTTATATTATTTACTTCATAAAGAAACCAACATATTTTGAATTAATTATGCATTGTTTATGAGCAAATACACACGAGTGTTTTTGCAAAGACAATAATGCTTAAAAGTTTATTTGCCAAATAGTGAATTAAATCTTTTT
Source organism: Archaeomysis grebnitzkii (assembly GCA_031471125.1). NCBI lineage: Eukaryota > Metazoa > Arthropoda > Malacostraca > Mysida > Mysidae > Archaeomysis > Archaeomysis grebnitzkii. The sequence goes on along the minus strand of JARUHE010032686.1, from coordinate 12,660 downwards.
TAAATTTAAAAATAATGTTATTTCTAGAAATATACAATTAGTTAAACAAATATTGTTCGTTGTTTTTTTTAAATTATAGATTTTAGAGACAAAATAATAGATGTTTTTGAAAGCAATATGAAAGACCTTAAACCTAAAAATTTAATAAGATGAACATGTTCTAACAGAAACTTTATATATGTTTAATTGTTAAAATACTGTCCTAGAATTTACTAATTTAGTGACTTAAATAAATTGTATTAAACACCTACTGAGAAGGAACTAGTTGGCGAGACTGTACATTTTCATGGAAATGTGCGCCGCATTTTTGAAAATAAAACAATCCACTTTTCACTATTTTGCATTGTGAGAACTTATGTTTGTCTTGCAAATAGTCCATCGTTATGTGAATAATATTAATTTTGTTTCTGGGATATTCACACAAACATGTTTTTCGCTAAACAAAAAGTAACAATTTTTACATTTTCACCTTATCTTTGAAACTTACTACATGTGACGTATGTTACTTTACTGTTAATTTGGAAAACAGCTCCATAGATTGTGCATATATGTTAAATGTTCGAAATAATAATACAATTAATGATAACATTAATGAAATAACAATAAACATAACAATAACAAAACAATAACGAAAACTAAATATTAATAACAATGATAATTATATTAATAATAACATTAGTAAAGACAACTAACAATAATAATGATAATAACAACAACAATAATAATATTAATAATAATAAAGAGAGCTAACAATCATATTAGAAAAAAAATTGAAATCTTGTTAAAACGTTTCTTCCAAGATGACGAGAATGTAATTAATTATAAGTAAAAATGTTCTAATTAAGAAAATCCGTTCAAGTTAATCCGTTGCAGAATTTTTGCAACATAGTTCGTCATCTTATTAAATATTTCCTCCCAAACAAAGTCGAAAACATTGTTTAGGTGCAAAGTATTTCTCCTAGACTGTCTTACATAATTTTCTAAAATAACTTTACGGTTGAAAATTCTTAATTCTTACTTATATTCAACTAAAGTTTATAGATAATTTGATATAGATTGTAATATTTTTGATAAACACCAAATAAGTTGAAGCAAAATATAAATGAAAAGGAATTATAGTTTTGTCTTCAATCATTGATTTCACATTATTTCAAGAATTGGTTTGCCATATAAGTTATTAAACACTTTTAGAAATCACTTCAGTAAAGTATATCATTTTTACCACATCCACCATTGCCTGAATAGACATCGCAAAAAGTGGTTTCACAAAAACCTATGAAGGGCGTAGGGTAGGGTAGGGTGAGGCCACCGTCGGCTGAAGTCGCCGCAGGTTAAATAATTTTTTCAAATTGAGCGCGGTCAATTTTTTGCTGAATGCTTCACGGTAAGCCATAATCAGGATTCTTGCTTAAAGGTAGCCATAATCTGGAGTATTGCTTCACGGTAAACAGTAATCCAACATGGTGCCATTTCACAAAAAATATGCCTAGTCACGCTGATTTCTTACCTTGATTTGCAAAATATTATGTTTATGGTTTTTTAGACCGGAAGTTCAATACAATTTAAAACACATTCAGTCGTTCACATGCATTCACGATATAATTAGTTTTATTAACTATAGTTTTATACAGCAGGGGTTCAACATTTGGTAGAGTTGCAAACATTACTCTACATAGGCTCCGTCCACTTTATTTCCAAATTTGGGCATTCTTCTATAAGGTAATCAGAAAAATAGCGACGTTATACTTAATACCGTCAGTTTTAAATAATGTTGCTATAATAACATTATTTTTCTGTTTTCCATTAGTAATGGTGAAGGTTTCTTTTCTTTTGTTCTTTATCAACAAATCAAACTAAAATTAATCACAAAATAAATTGTTAAAATGATTTAATTAATAGTATAACATTAAAGTTTAAAACAGCAAATGTAAACACATTGACAACAGTGAGAAGAAGTTTTATATTATTGCCTAAATGTTTTTTTTTATAATTTATTTTGTGGTTAATAATTATAGTTTAAATTGTTGGTAGCAAAGAAAAAAAAAGAAACTTTCACCAGTACTCATTCAAAACAGAAAGGTAATGTTATTATAACGATTTTATTTAAAACTGACAGTATTAAGTACAGCGTCGATATTTTTCCAATTATCTCAGCCTGCTGTAAAATAAAATTCCATATAACCTATTTATGTATGGCAATCTAAGTTTGCACTTTTTTAAACGAACTTCGCGTGTTTGTGTATGTATGTATGGGCTTGTGTGTGTGTGTGTTTGTGTGTCTGTGTGTGTGCGGGTGCTTGTTTATATAAACAACTACATGTGTAACTTGTTGTAAGATTTAAATAAAAAGACCAAATTGCAAAGTTTGAAAAAAGTTATTATAAAATCTTGTTCGAAAGATTACTGTTGTTATTAATATAATTATTATATTATTGTTAATACATTAATATTAATCGAACTTCAAAGTGTTACAATTAACTATGGAAAGCTTTTAACACTAACTTTAATGTGTTTTCATTCATGTAATCTTCGACTAAATATAAACATATTTTAAGTTATATTCTTAATTTGGTAAGACATTAAAAGATTAATAAACAAATAATCAAAACATTAAAACATAAATATCATATTGAATATCGCCGCTATATGTTAGACCTATGATTATATGAGTTTTATATTTTTAAATACACAAGGCTAGGATACGTATTTAAGCTAGGCCATATGTAATCTCTATAATAACAGACTGTTGAATAAAATTATTTAAATTTGTCAATGCATTTTTGAGCGCAAGCATGTAAATGAATATTCACTATAAAGTAAATTTTAATTCTTAGCATTAGTTTTGAAATATTGAGATATGTAAACATGGACATTAATCGTCTGTAGACAAGTTAGCAGCAAACTATTTTTGCTCCATGGAAAGTGTGCTGTCACTTTATCTGTGATACGTACACTTTCTAGCTTGGCTGACGTATGAAATTTTCATATATAAAAAATTCATGATACTTTAATTTGGTTCTAGATCTCATTCCATAACCCAAAACTGTAACTCGCATAGTTTTACTTTATTATTTTGTGTTTTCTCATAAATGAATGTTTATTTAACTGCTTTGGAACTTTTTTGCAAATTAATTTTCATAACAAATTCCTATTAACACCTGTTTAACTACGGGGGGAGCATTGATCTGAATATTAATGGATGGGAAAACGCCGACTATACTACATGCCTCGTCCTTATTTGTTATGAATTTTTGACAGTTACAAAAAACTAACCATAATCGTACTCTTAACTTAACTTTTCTTCATCTTAGATCAATTTTGTTGATCAAAGACCAACTATTTTAACATTGATCAAACGACAAAAAAGTTCTTCCCGTATCAAGAAAATATGGGTCGAGAAAGTATTATGCAACGAGGGATTTCGATGGGAAAGGCCTGTAGTAGAGTCGGCGTTGGATGGGCAGTATCGTAGTTTTCATAAGGAATTTTCTTCTTGCAGGCAATTTTTAATTTGATTCTTCTGCTTTTCGTATAAATAATACAGCTTGTTATTTTTGATCAGCTGTTTTTCATAAAAACAAAACTTAAACACAATTTTAAGTAAATTCGGCTTATATTTCCATTTATACATAACTTGTATAAACACGTTTATATTTGTAATGTAACATAAAACAAATATGTTTTGCAAGACAAATAAAAAATGCTTATTTAAGTTCTTTCTATAGTAAATTTTTTTCCATTTCAAAGGATGAAATGACCGTATTCACTCACTTATATTAATTCCATATTTATTGAATTTTCAGCATTTAAAAAACACAAACCTCTGAAACATTAATCCTGACGCCTTTTAAGCCAGTTGGAACAATCAGCCGCAGCACAAGAGACCATTTTAATGCAACTAAACAAATCATTTTACATTTCAGTCATTAGAAACACATTGCGAGTTTGAAAATATGCTGCACGGAAAAATCCTGCGCCTCGAGTGGTATCTTTATTCAAACTTACCGAACTTACTGTCCGTTGCCATCCATTAATATTCACATCAATAGGGACGAGTAAGAAGTGTATCTTGTAACTTATTGTACGAGAAAATGGACAATACTTACGGATTACCATGAAACCTATAGCAAAGCAACGACCGCGCCCATTATTATTACTCTCTTATCTAATGCTGAAATCATCTCGTATACATCTAGAATAGAGGAGTCCCAGTCACCAGAAGAACAAAGTCCTTTATTAGAGTGAAGGAACATCTGACGCTGACATCTAGAAGTGAAGACTCCCCGTCGCTAGAAGAACCAAGTCCTTTATTAGACTGAAGGGAAATATTATGCTGACATAATCTTATGGACATCTAAAAGTGAAGAGTACCCATCGCCAGAAAAACAAAGTCCTTTATTAAATTGAAGAACATCTGACGCTGATATCTAGAAGTGAAGAGTCCCCGTCGCAAGAGAAACAAAGTTCTTTATTAAATTGAAGGGACATATGACGCTGACATCTAAAAGTGAAGAGTCCCCGTCGCCAGAAAAGTCAGGTCCTCCCATTGGACTGAAGGGACATCTTATATTTACATAATCTGAGGCAGAGATATATTAGTGAAGAGTCCCCGTCGCAAGAAGAACCAAGTTCTCCCATTGGACTAAATAGACATCTTATATTGACATAATCTGGTAAACATCTAGAAGTGAAGAGTCCCCGTTGCCAAAAGAACAAAGTCCTTCATTAGACTGAAGGTACATCTGACGCTGACATCTATAGGTGAAGAGTCCCCGTCGCAGGAGAACCAAGTTCTCCCATTGGACTAAAGAGACATCTTATATTGACATAATCTGGTAAACATCTATAAGTGAAGAGTCCCCGTTGCCAAAAGAACAAAGTCCTTTATTAGACTGAACGTACATCTGACGCTGACATCTATAAGTGAAGAGTCCCCCTCGCAAGAAGAACCAAGTTCTCCCATTGGACTAAAGAGACATCTTATATTGACATAATCTGGTAAACATCTATAAGTGAAGAGCCCCCTCGCAAGAGAACCAACTTCTCCCATTGGACTAAAGAGACATCTTATATTGACATAATCTGGTAAACATCTATAAGTGAAGAATCCCCGTTGCAAGAGAACCAAGTTCTCCCATTAGACTGAAGGGACATCTTATGTCGACGAGTAATCTTCACTTCTAGATGTCTACAAGATTATGTTAGTATAAGATGTCCCTTCATTCCAATGGGAGGATTTGGTTCTTCTGGCGACGGAGACTCTTCACTTTTAGATGTCAGCATCAATTGTCCCTTCAGTCTAACAAAAGACTGTGTTCTTCTTAACCATAAATTCGTAAACACAATGATGTAATATTACCAATTGCCTGCTTTGAACAAGATATAAGATGGAGATGAACACGATAGCATCTCGTGTTCGGAAAACTAACAATGATTTGAAAAAAAAGTTGAACATACTTACAAAATAATTATAAAATATTTTGCATTGGAGTATAAACGACTCATGAAATAATGGTCAGAGTTAATTAGATTAGAGGAAATAAACCAATTTTGTGTGCTTAATAGCTTTTGGTCTTATTCTAAATAAACATTTATTCTAAATAAAAAAATAAAGAATAAGTGATTTTGGTTAACATTTTAAAAAATACTTCTAACATATGAAATTTTGTATAAGTTGTACAGTTCTTCATTTTATTCTGAATAAAAAGTTTATATTGAAAACTGTAAATCTTAGAAATAAAAACCTTAATGAGAAATAGTTAAAACTAAAATTCTAAACAAGTATTTCTCTAAAACCTAAAGCTAATAAAAACCTGGTCCGGATGACGAGCACAACGACCAAATAAATCTAAACCAAATATAGAGCTTTTACTTCACTTTGCTCACACGCTCGACAAAAAATATACCAGTATAGTCGTATTCAATTCAATCGGGCATTGTCCAAGGTCCGTCGTTCAAGTAAAATAAGTGAAAATTCACGAGAAAGAAACATCGTAGATGAACATGAACAAAAAAAACTAATTTTTAATTTCTTTAATACTTTTTATCCACTAAATTACCTGCAATAGTTCATCTGCATATACGCTTTGTACAACAATAGATTGAGATGAAAAGCACAATTGAGTGATGTATAATTGTTGATTCAATACATAAGCTATTCCAATTATTTATGAATTATATAGATTACAGTGGGGTGAAACTAATTAAACAGGATTTCTGTTTGTATTTATCAATAATTTATCATTTAAGTTAAACCCTGTAGAAACAATTAAAAAAACTAAAAGTAACAAATTATGAATTAAATCTATTCTAAAAATATTTAACCGCTTTAAAACAAACAAATAAACATTTTAAACTAGGGTTTACTCTAAAAATGTTTAAATAGTTTGAAAACAACTACATAAACTAAATACAATTAATTGGAAAACAAAAACAAGGTCTATTATAAATATGAAATTCTTTAAAAACAATCAATTAAACTAAAAGTAATAAATTTGAAAGTAAGGTATTCTGTAAGAAAGTTTAAATCCTTTAAAAACAACCAAATAAACTAAAAGTAATAAATTGCAAAATAAAATATGTTTTAAAAAAAAGTTTAAGCCCTTTAAGAAAAATTAAGGTGTATTCTAAAAAAGTTTGAACCCTTCAAAAACAACCAATTAAACTAAAAATAACAGATTGGAACTTAAGGTGTATTCTAAATAATTTTAAACTTTTTAAAAACAACCAATTAAACTGAAAGTAATAAATTGAAAATTAAGGTATGTTCTAAAAAAGATTAAACATTCTAAAAACAACCAAATAAACTAAAAGTAATAAATTGTAAAATAAAGTGTCTTCTGAAAAAAGTTTATAACTTTTAAAAACAATAACAATAATTTAATATTAATTTTTTTCTAAATTAAGATAAATTCTTTAGAAGCTTAAGGCTTTTAAAAACAATCAATTAAACTAAAAGTAATAAACGGGAAAGTAAGGTCTGTTCTAAAAATGTTTAAACCCTTTAAAAACAATCAAACAAACTAAAAGTAATAAATTGGAAAGTAAGGTATATTCTAAAAAAGTGTAAACCCTTTAAAACAACCAAATAACCTACAATTAATAAATTGAAAAATAAGGTATATGCTACACATGTTTAAACTCTTCAAGATCAACCAAATAAACTATAAAAAATAAAAAATAATTAAAACAAATGAAAGACCTGGAGATTTTAAGGTAGAACGTCTGAATTTTTTTATATTTTTTAAAATGAATAATATACATTTTAGGAGTTTTTAGACTAAGACAATTTTTCATAATGGTTAAGCAAAAATTTTATTTGAACTATTAAAGAGAGTTTTATATCAAAACAAATGGAAGAATAGTGTTATTATTATATTATATTATATTATATGTTAATATATAGAATTGTATGCAACAATTACATAATTTTAGAAACTATTGTTAACATAATAACAGGGGTGGGGAAACTTTATAGTACGAAGGGCACAAATTTTCGGAAAAAAAGTTTCACAGGCGCATCACAAGGTTCAACTTTTATAGCTGTTTAATATAACAATGTAATAATCATCCATACAAGTAAACATATTAAAACATACGTAGCATTTGAAATATTAGGAAATATACACTTTCTAAATTACACTTATCCAATGTTCAAGAAATCTTAATAATCAAATGCAGACAAAACTAAATTTAAAAAAAATGCATTAATATACCTTAACTATATTTTATCTATAAATTATTTTTCTGTATAAACTTTTGCAATTTTGCATGTATATGAAGAAACTGCTATTTATAATTCATCATTCAGATTTTCTTCGGTAAGTCTGGTACGTAGACGGTTTTTCGCATAATTTAATTTGGAAAATAAATATTCACACTAATAAGTTGTAACAAATTGAAATGCAAATTTCAAGCCATTTTTGTGGAATGAAGGAACTTCTCAGGACTGATGAATTTGCAAAACTCCAATAAAGTCAGATTTTTATGTTACGATTTTAATGAGTTACTCGACTGTAAGCCAAAGTTGGAAAGAATATGGTGAGACATCAGGAATAACATCAAAAGGCGTTTCATAAACTCTCATTTTAATGTTTCATGACTAGTTGTATCTACCAAAAATCAAAATCGCTTTGAAATATTTTATCATCAATCTCTACAATAGGACACCTTTGATATCTGCAAAAAGTAGATCGTTCTCCCAGTACCATAAAATCGTCTAAGCATGTGAGCCATACTTAACAATCTAATTTTACAATGATACATTAGATTCAGATTTTTGATCTTTCAAAAATTCTTTAAAGTCCTATTATTCAAATCTTTGCTTTTGATCGAATTAGATGCTTTAGTTACAACTTTCATTACATTTTCTACTGCGACATACATTTTCTATATGAATGAAAAAATGGCAGACAAATACAGTTTTTAGGTTTCTTAAATTCTGTAAAAACCATTCATTTTATCATACGGCAAATACAAAGTTTTTAAGGTTGAGTTAGCCGTTTAAAATAAGTCTTAACCTCTAGTTGTCCCATGCACGGATTTCAAAGCAAGAAATTCTTCTCAAATTTAAAATGTTGCCGTTATATCCTGCGTATAAATATTACCATTTGAGCAGTATTAAACAGATCGGTTGTCTCATCAATAGCCAATAAATAAAAAATAAATTCCACTTTATCAGATTTTAGAAAAACTTGAATGTCCTTAGCAATATCACTAATGCGATCAGAAACTGCCTTTCTTGATAAAGTAATATATTTCTAAGTAAATTAACATTTTCGGAACATATTTTTTCAACAGCAGAAAGGATACATTCCTTAAAGAATTCGCTGTTTTGGCAACCTGCATAACTAGCTCGAGCTGTTGATTAATTCCCAATAATAGGCTTTTTAAAAAGAGTTTGTCTCTTACTCAGGCTTTTCCTTAAGAAGTCTATCGTATCGGAACGTTTTGTTCCTTTCAAATGTTCATAAGTTTTGTGCTTACTAACAATTTTTTATTAATATTATACTTTTCATAAGCGGCTACTTCTACATTGCAAATAAGACAAATGCACTTGATATTTGTTTCAATAAAAATACAATGCCCAGTCCACTTTTCATCAAACTGAAAAATTTTCGCAATGCTGCCACGGAAAAACAAAAACCAACTCAAGTTGATTTTCAAATTCAGTGTTACTAGATCGGTATGAGTGAAACCTTTGATAAAATCTCTACTCAGCCTTGTTAAGATCTTAAACCAGGGGTCGGCAACCTACGGCCCGCGGGCCATATCCGGCCCGCGAGTGATTTTCATTCGGCCCGCCACCTTACATTGAGTTTGGTCCACAATTTTTGATTTTATCAGGTTTCCTGCTAAATTAGCAAAATTTATAATGTGAATATTAAAATATTTTGTTTTGTTAATTTGAATAATTTCCACTTCTTTTTAATATATATGATGCACATTTTTGTTAAATACATTTATAGTACATTTTATTTCAATATTTAGTTATATGGCTTGCGTCCATGTAACTGCATAGTTGTTTGGCCCTCTCACTCCAAAAGGTGGCCGACCCCTGGTATAGAGCATACTTTTTCTATGATCAACGCTCTTTTCAAGTGTACTGTAAGAAAACTGCTTTCCCTATCATATTAATGCAGAAATAGGCATATTTGAGACAATTTTGGAATTGTGAAATTTAATCATGACTTGTAATTTCTGGCATCTAATCATAGCTACTAAAAACATGCATTTTCTGGAAAATTTGTTTTATTTTGTGGCACACTGTTTACAATTTCTGGCACACTGTTTATAATTTCTGACTCACTTTCCAGGCTATGCAAATGAAGTTGGAGAATCCTTCAGGGCGTTGACGCCATCTTGGTTCGTCAAGTCGACGTACGGTGTTGCTTCTCTCTATGTCCTGGCCGATACTTACGATAAAGGAACGAAGATGAAAAAGGTAGATTTTTAGATTTTTATTGGCTGTTCATATTCAAAGTAAATAAACAAATGACAAATAAATAGCAACCAATTAGTAAACAAATAAAAAAATTATATTTTTAATATTTTGCAAGTCTTTCATAATCGCTTTTCTATTTTCCTGTAGGTCCAATATGACGTGTACCATCGACAGCACAATAATCGCTCATTATCAAATAGAAAAAGTAAGAATAATGAATTTAAGTTGTTATTATTTGTTGTAAATTCCATACTATGAAAATCTAGGCTAGATTTTCTTAGTTTGGAATTTAAAACAAAAAATATTAATTTATAACTTCATTATTCTAGCTTTTAAACTTTATAAATGTGCGATTATTGTACTGTTGACTGTATATCAGTAAATCTTGGTTTATACTTTTTTAAGTTTTACAGCAATGTTTGTTTAACAATAATTGTTTATATGGATATTCACATCAATATGCAATACTCTTTTTAAATTTAATTGAATACTTTTGATTGTAAATATTTCTTATTGAATTCGAGAGTTTGATTGTCTAAAATTTATTTATAGCATTTAATACTAAATTTTGATTGTAATTATAATGAAATATACTTGGTTAAGTTTGAATTATTCAAAATTAAAGTTGGTTATAATGAAAATTGATTATAATCGGTTATAACCTTAATTAATTATAATTAATGTTAGCATAATTACACCATAAAAATATTTTCAGCAACCAGGCTCCACCGACCGCGCGGTCACCCATGCAGCATTGGACACGCTGGTATGGCAAGCCCTGGCGTCGGTGATCGTTCCCGGCATCTTCATCAACCGCGTCTGTGCCGGGTCATTGTACACGATGGCCAAGTCCATCCCCAGGGTGCCACTTACGACCAGGAAATGGCTGACGACGGCGATCGGGCTCGGCTGTATTCCGTTCATCGTTCACCCGATTGACGCTCTCGTCCACTACGGGATGGACAAAACCATTCGAAAGCATCTCGACCTCGTTCCACCGAAGGAAGCCGAGGAATAGGTTGTTTACAGCGATAAACAGGGCATTGCCTTGGCTTCAGTCATAGTGATTACTCCATTAGAATTACTACTGGACAACACCGTTGCAGCAGCTGGAGCAATGCCCTGGCAATTTTTTGAAATGTTCAAGTCAGGTTTGAAGGTTTTTAAGTTTATTCAAATCGTATTTTGAGATTGTTGACGTAATTCAAACCTACCCTAACCCTTTGACGCCTTTGGGACGAATAAGTGACGATTAATAAAGCATTTATTCAATTAGACCTAACGACGATAGTAGTTCAGACGTCAAAGGGTTAAAGAGATTAGAAGATTTTTAAGCTTTAAGGCTTTAAAAAAATTTGAGTAACTTTAATTCACCTTTAAATTTGTTTGAATTTTCTCAAACCTCATTTAAAGGTCTTTAATGGGGAAAGCTTAACATAATTATGACCAACAAAAAATCCAATCTATTGCTCAATGCATGTTTTGTACATTTCTTTGTCGAAATTTTGTTATTTTTTGGCTGGAATAGGAAACTCGTATCAAGACGACATTATAGTTAGATTGACTAATGCACAAAATTTATTGAATACTTAAATATGCTGTTTGGAGTTGCCAATTAAAAAATATTTGATGTTCTTTTTTCTGAAGAAATATATATATATATATATGTATGTATGTATGTATATATATATATTAAAAATAAAAAGTAGGACAAATGCAATTGATACGGTTATTATTTCAATTTGCCTTTTTCCTACTTTTTATTTTTAAAATAACATTCCCTTTTGGAACTTCAAATAAGATATATATATATATATATATATATATTTTTTGTTGGGCATGCCTCTTACTATTATTATACATAAAATACTATTATTATTCTTATAATAACATTTTTATGATTATTATAATGATAAAACTGTTAGTGTAATAATAGTGTTGTTGTTGTTCATCAGAAAATTGATATAAAAATTTTATTTGAGCTTGAATGTTTATTTAAAGACTTGCTCTTTAGTTGACTGGTACGAAAGTTTAAATGAAGGGGGTGCGACTTTTAAATAATTACGACCCTGCCAATATATATTGAGTAGTATACTCCTAATGTAGTGATTTTGTTTAAGCATTTTTATCCTATATTTAACTTTGTTTGTTTTTGTCCTATCAATTTTTGTTAAGTAGTATACATCTAACATAGTTGAATTGTTACATAATTTTTAACCCTTTTTTATGAAATATTTATTGTTTGCTATATTCCTTACTTATAATTATTAACCCAATATTTCCCATTGTTCTATATAAATACAGGACAACTAACAAATTTGACAGATAAGAGATTGCTGAAGAGTCCTATCTTTTAGGAAGCATTTACTTAATTATAATCTTTGTGGTTGTGAAGCGTAGCTGACATATTATATTTAATGCGTGCTGTATAAAAATTCAAAATTTGTATTATAACTAAGTTGTGAATGGTTATGCATAATGGTGTTTTCAATAGTAATTCTAATGAAAAGCACTATTACACCATCTGAAGTCTTCCCATGGACCACTATATAAAAGATATTATTATTGTTTTTACATGTATAGCAGTGTTGGCCTTAGTTGCTCTAAAATATATAGAACGATGTTGAATATCATTGTTATATGGTAAGTCAACGGCCTTGGCCACGTTGAAACACCGCTTCCCGTATGATCAGCGAAGTTAAGCAACGTTGGGTCTG
>JARUHE010032575.1:0-16323 GCA_031471125.1 Archaeomysis grebnitzkii | reverse complement strand
ATTTTTATGTTTTATCTTTGGTTATTTATCTTTTTATATTTTATGATTTATACTTGCTTATTTATCTGTTTATTTTTGTTTTATCTTTGCCTATTTATTTGTTTATATTTTATGATTTATACTTGCTTATTTATCTGTTCATTTTTATGTTTTATCTTTGGTTATTTATCTTTTTATATTTTATGATTTATACTTGCTTATTTATCTGTTTATTTTTATGTTTTATCTTTGGTTATTTAACTTTTTATATTATATATTTGCCTATTGACCTGTTTATGTTTTATCTTTGCTTATGTATCTGTTTATATTTTATATTTTATCTTTGTTTATTTTTATGTTTTATCTTTGTTTATTTTTATGTTTTATCTTTGTTTATTTTTATGTTTTATCTTTGCTTATTTATTTGTTTGAATTTTATATTTTATCTTCGTTTATTTAAGCCAATAACTAAAAAATCACTAAATGTTTCTGTCATTATTTTTGGCAGTCCATTCAAGGTTCAGTAAACAACTTTAAAAGGTACTTTACATATTATGCAACCAACACTTTGGTATTTGTGAAAGTATACACATGTACGTGTGTACACACACACAAATACGCACACGCATCTATAAATATATATACAGACAAATGTGGATCGACAATAGCACAACTGAGGTAGCCCACTTTCAAATTACAGAGCTTACCTCACTTGACCTATTGTCGATCCATATATAACATTGAACATACATCAAAAAGTGTGTTTATAATTTGTACTTGATCAACCACTGATACAAAATAACAACGAAACTATTTGTTTACATTATCAAGTTATAAAGAATGAAAAGGAAAAAATGTGTGGAACGAGATCAATTTTGTATACAATAAAGGTGTGCATAATAGTATTAAATAATAATAATAGTAATAATAATGATAGTAATAATAGTAATAATAATAATAATAATTGCATTATTAATTATTACGCCATAGCTATTTATAACTCTTTCAAGCACCAACATCGGACTTGTTTTGCTTAATGTATTGCCAACCATAATTTCAAATTAATAATTACATCGAAAAGATTATTTAGACATCACCAATGCAATTCAAACCATTAAGTGTTGTATACAATATAAAAACTAAAAAGCTCTGTAAACTTTAGCAAAAATAATCGATTGTTATTCGAAATGTATTTATGATAACTATATAGAGTTGTAAGCCAAAACAGTTTTTATATGTCCTAAAAAGATTTGACGAAAATGTTGAGTTTGGAAAAAAATACAAAGTTATATTTTAGTTTTACTTTTAGACTAAACATGAAATTAACTTCAAAGAAGTTTTATTTTGTAGCATTTTGCATCTACCATAAATAGGTATTGCATTTAGTTGCATATGTTGTATGCGGATCGACAATAGAACGAGTGAGGTAATCCACATTAAAATAACAGAGCTTACCTCACTTGTGCTATTGGTGTTCCATATGTAACATACACAACTATATAGACACGATATACAAAAATTGCATAGTAACCAACCAGCGATGGACAATAATAACAAGTCTTTATTGAAGGAAATTAAAAGTAAAAATTAAATGTAAACCTAAGCTCAATTGAAATTACAAAAAAGAACAATCAACAACTGATATGTTATTTGTTACCACAATGATTTATTTATAACACAGGATGAGACCAATCAAGTATCTAATCCTATAAGTATTTAACTCCCACCTATCCCATAATATAAAACTGATATTAATAGCAAGGACATTGAAGTAAAGACACCTTCCAATAACAGCAACAATGACAACACTAATAATAATAACTATTATGAAGATAAGAACCCGAGTGTTCCAGCAAATAAAATATTAACTAACAAAAAAGAGAGGAATGTAAAAACAATTATAATAACAATAAAATCATAATAACAATAAAATCATAATAATTTAAGGCAAAAAGTTAGTTTTTGCAACACCAACCACAGTGGAAGGGAACGCAAGCATTATTAATATTGGGGATTGCGTCAAGGTCAGGCAGTGAAAGAACTGCCCGAACAGTGGTGCAAAAAGCCAAGGTTCCCCAAGCCACTTCCCACATTCGGAACCCTTTGTATTTGGATCACACACGCCAGTGCTTGACACACTTAGACTATTCGAGGAATTAATGCGAATATAAAAATAAGGGTCAATAAATTTTGTAGCAAAGATATACAGGTTTAAAAACATAACAGAAATAAGCTTATGTTTTACATTGCTTCACGTTTCTAAATAACCAACAGCATCATCTTCTAAGCTAAATATTTGCATAATTTTTATTTTAATAACATATTTGCATATATTTTTAGCTGGACGAGATAGTAAATGAATATGACAGGAAGGAAACTGATCTAACCCCACTAGGACGATTTAATTCCGGGTACTGCACCCAAACACAA
The DNA here is from genome assembly GCA_031471125.1 of Archaeomysis grebnitzkii. Classification (NCBI taxonomy): domain Eukaryota; kingdom Metazoa; phylum Arthropoda; class Malacostraca; order Mysida; family Mysidae; genus Archaeomysis; species Archaeomysis grebnitzkii. The sequence goes on along the minus strand of JARUHE010032575.1, from coordinate 13,914 downwards.
GATAAAGAGGAAACAAAAACACATTCTACCACAACCCACAGACCTTCTTTGATCTTCAAATTACATTCGAGTTCGATTATCATCTACTTGGCATGCTCAACTAATAGTTTTGTTGATGTGAAGTAAATTATCAAGTTTATGTTTCGACACATTTGCAAGAAAATGGTGACGTCATCACTGCTTATATTTAACTATGTTGCGCCATATAACCAACACGAACACTTTCCATCAATCTACATCGTATGTTAATCTATAAACAATATGCCAATCATTTTTTTAAGAAACTTAACTAATAGATAACACTCGAAAGAGGTGAGATGATTTGTGCATGCCTGCATGGAAAATTCATGCTAATAGCAGGATAAGAATTATTTGGTGAATATTTCGGACAGGAACTAAGCAAGAGCGGAAGTTGACCAATGATACATGCATCGGACGATGAATGTCAATTTGAAATTTTTTACCTTGTCATTATGGTTGTTAGGTCTGTAGAACGCTTTAGGGTTGACTTCATCCATACAAAATTTTGGTTCTTTTCAATATTAATTTTATTGTAAATAAGACTTCTTTAATATTTTGATCTCAGGAAAATAAAGTAAAATAGTTATTCAACAATGAACCACCAACAATAAAATATTTTATGTTCAATACTTGTTATATTAAGAAAAACAAAAAATCCACTGAATCACCAGACAGAGTGGCCCCTCTTTCGTTTTTCGAAGGACACCCCCGTACAGTGCCTAATCTATGGGTCAAGGGAGTGCATGACGATAGGTCAGCGTGCAGCACTCCCACAACAATACAGTGGATCGAATCCCACAACATAACAATGAGTTGAATCCCACAAATTTAAATAGAGGATCGAGACCCACAACTTAACTGTGGATCGAATCCCACAATTCCAGTGTGGGAAGAATTTAAGTGGTTTCGGAACGACTAACAGTTTTTTGTGTGTCTGGGATATATTAATGATTTGATCATTCATATATGCAAATGTTATTGATTTATTGACCTTAATACTTTCCAATACAATTTTCATGCAACAAGAACTATCAAAAATTAATTTCAAATCGAGTATTTTAAGTGATTAAGAATAACTTTTAAGCATAATTATCGAATAGGTGATAACAATGTTGATTATCCGAACTAATACTTAAATAATTATTTAAAAAAAATCAAAATAAACATGTACAATATTATTTTAATTTTCAACGTGAAAATAATTACTAAGAACAAAAAATGAACAACATTTAATTAAAAGAATTTTATCCTTGTGTAAATAAGGACGAATTCGTCACATTCACGAATGTAATTTTCAACTGTAATTTTAATGTATTTTAACCCTTACTGAAATAATTATTCTAGGCTTCCCTCAGAACGAGCTCAAGTGTAGCAATAAAGACCTTAAACTAATGGGTGAGCAAGTCGTTGGTGGATTCATTTCCTTGTAGAAAAATATTGGGTCAAATCACCCAAGTGACATTGCAAGGAATTCGTTTTACCAATTTTCAAATTTGATTCACATTAATTTAATGGACAATTACTACGTCAAGATAATTAGACGTCGTGTGTTACATTTTCTGAGACAGGAAGAGAACACACATAAATAAAACAAATCATGTTGATAGAAAAATAAAATTTAATGACGATCGAAAAATGAAATATTTTGTTTAGTTTACGATATATTTATCACAAATATTTATGATATTCGAATGGGTTGTTTTTAATTCACAAATTACGTTACAATTCAACGGTAATTACAGATGCAACCAATATCTTATAAGATTTTTATAACAGGGTATACAACTTAATTGATTAACTTATCATCAAAACAGTTTCATGTACTAATAATATTAATAGTAATATAACAATAGTAACAGCAATATCAATAGTAATATACTAATAGTAATAGTAATATACTAATAGTAATAGTAATATACTAATAGTAATATACTAATAGTAATATACTAATAATAACAGTAAACAATTTTTTGTAGATAAAAAATGTTTAACTTAAAACATTGATCGCAAGCAAATTCGTCAAATTAGTCAATTTGTTTATGATCAAAGTAAGAATTTAACAAAATTTAACATTCAAAATATTAAAAAAAACATTCTTGAATAAACTTTAATTTTTAATTAGTCATAAAACATGTATTTGAACATCTAAAGAATGTTTCGTGAATTTTAATTGGAGTAAATTAAGAAAATAAACAAAAATTCTAATTTAAGAAAATTAAGAAAATAAACAGAAGTTAAATAAATAAACGAACGACCTTGTCTGCATGTGAAAGAATTCATTTTATTACGATTTTCGCACATTTTCTCTTCAATTTAATTATTTAATATCAACTTAATGGCGGTTTAACGTTATTTTCAAGGGTTGCAATGAAATCATTCCTGTATTACACAGATGCTTAGCACAAACATAGGTTCAAGAGAGGTTAAATTTTATCCCTTTTTCAAACAATTATGCGACAAAATACTGAATAGTCTGCCGTGCAGTGGTTGTTTTTTTTCAAGAAAACATTAAATAGTGATAAATTAGAAAACAAGAAAAAACTATCATCATGTAATTGGTTTAACCCGTTAACGCCTGTAGGGACAAAAGAGTGACGCGTGTAGGGCTATTTTCAATGCTAACTTCATTGTATTGTAACCCTTAGGGTAATTATAATCAAGACGTTAAAGGGTTAATGGATACTGTAACAAAGCATGGTATTGAGACCAAAGGCTAATTTAGCACTGCCAGGTCATGCAATTAATAGTCTTGTGTAGATTTAAAATAAACAGGATTGTGGTAACCAATTTCTGGCATATGCAACTGGTCAACAGGTCGGAACCATTATTTGCGCCACGACAACAATGCAAGACATTTGACGAAAGAGAGAACCATTCAGTGTGTGATTCCTAACAGGGTGCCAGAAAGTAGTTTTTTTGTTCTATGGGTTCTGTTTGTGTGCTTCGAAACCTAAAAAATTTCAAGACATGTCTAATTCTGCAACAAAAACTCGAAATAATGGGAAAAATTTGTAGTCCTCTAGAGTTGAAAAATAATTTTTTGGCACACAGATTCCTAATAAGTTTTTTGATGCATGAATTCTCTGAATTAAGCCATGAACAACCACTGCAATATCGGTTGTTACACGGATGAGGCTAATGAAGAAAAGGAAATATTAATTTGCCTCCAATATAAATGTGTCCTAATTATGTTACTATTATCATTCTTATTACTATTATTATCATTCCTATTACTGATGTTATCATTTCTATTACTAATTTTATCATTTCTATTACTAATTGTATCATTGCTATTACTAATTGTATCATTCCTATTACTAATTGTATCATTCCTATTACTAATTGTATCATTCCTATCACCATTATTATCATTCCTATTACCATTATTATCATTCCTATTACCATTATTATCATTCCTATTACTATTAGTATCATTCATATTACCATTATTATCATTCCTATTACTATTAGTATCATTCATATTACTAATAGTATCAATCCTATTACTATTATTATCATTTAACCTTAACTAGTAATTAGTATTATCGTTATTATTTTAACAATTATAAAAATATTTAATGTATTTGTACAAAATAAGAATGAAAATGAATACAGCTCTGATTAATAAATTGCTTCCCTCAATTTAATTGTTGTTACAAAACACATTCATTGAATTTAAAAAAAATTGTTTTTGACTTCATCCTGGGATTGAAGTGTGAATTTACAAGCTTATTAAGTCACAATAACACTTGCTATGAGTTTATATAAAAAAAAACATTGTAATAAATGTTGTTATGTGGCAACATCATGGCAGGTCAAAAGCCTATAAATATTCATATAAATGAAAAACCTGCTGAGCAACACAAACAATCCTTCCCCCCCCCCCCGTCTCCCCAAACTCCTGCAGGCAATTAGACCCTAACCAAACGGAGGCCAGAAATATATGGAGATGAATTATTCAACTGCGCAGTATGCATAATGAAAACAATAATAATGGCAATACATTCGTTAGAAAAAACATTGTACATTGTATATAAATATTTTCATATTTAATTAAAAGGATAACAAGTTTGTGGTTTTCACCGACCAAATAACAATAGATAAAAATGCAAAAGGAAACCTCCCAACATGGCGACTAAACTGCCCAACCTAGTTGTTGCACTAGTTGGTACTGCTGACATGTACTGAATAGGACCTTACAACAAATAAGGACATGTTGCACTAGTTGGTACTGCTGACATGTACTGAATAAGACCTTTCAATAAATAAGGACATGTTGCATTAGTTGGCATTGCTGCCATGTACTGAATATGACCTTTTACCAAATAAAGACATGTTGCATTAAATGGTACTGTTGCCATGTACTGAATAGAACCTTTTTAACAAATAATGATATATTGTATGTCCTTGAGTATAATTGTTATCAGTACCAAACTAATTATCTCATCACCATTATGTATCACACAAGACTGTCCTGCACTATACCAGTGACTATTCATATTCAGCCCCTTAACAGGATATTAGAAGATGGCCATAGAAAGAGTGTGCGAAGATTCCTTGTAAATGCCAATGCAAACACTTTATTTTTCCAATTGTATTAAATTATTTTTATTATTTATAATAACTATTCTTGTTAGTTCTGTAGTTTTAAAGGGTTAATTATTCTTAGTCTTTGTGTCAATGAATAGTAAAACGCATGCGCAAACCGAGGCCTAAGTGCATTTTTATTTTTGTCAGTCTCGCTATGTTTTTCACTTTTTCAAAGCCAGTTTCATAAAGAACCAAAAAACGGCGACTACAGAATTTATTAGACGACATTTTAGACTAGAATGAAATGCTTTAATGTTGCTTGAAATGTATTTATTTTAAAAAGATCGCAACAAATTGTGTAATTGGGATACATCGAATGTCGATAAATTACATAAGACTTGACAAAAACTTTTTCAAATGAAAAAAATGTTGGCTAAAAAATTGTTAAAAATAAATACAAAAGATGTCGCCAGACATCGAACCAATTCTACCAAATCACTCCAACAAATGTTGTCGGTAATAAATCCCGTCGAGTGTCAGTTGAAGCAAATCAAGCTTTGTGTTGAAACTAAATTAGAAACAAATCAAGCTTTGCATTGCATTGCAAACTAAATTAGAAACAAAGACAAATTTAAGAAACTTAAAATAATATCAAAGAAAATAAATTTATGGCAAAAAAATTAGTGTCAAAATTATCCTTAAAGTAGATTTATAATTTGAATAGACTGATAAACTTTTCTCTATATGATTAGCTGTAGAATGGATGAACAATAGCGCAAGTGAGGTAAGCTTTGTGTTATTTGAATGGGGTTGCCTTACGTGTACTATTGCCGATCCATATAAACTAGTAAGATATGACAACCATTGTGGTGAGCCAGTGAAAGCAAAGCACACATCTTGGAACAATCACAAGAAATAACATTACAAATTCACAGTTTGTAGCTATGTAGCTTTGTTTTCCGAACGAGATAAGAAATCATTGAAGATATAGAAACAGAGAGTCACACCATTAAATCAGATAATGCTTATCAAACTTTAGGTTTTATTTTGTTTTTACTTTTAATTAAGTTTGGTTTTCTATAAAACACAACTTAGTTCATTATTCATGGGCACTTTTCTACGAAGTAAAACTTCAAAATAAAACTGCTTAATACATCTCTTGAATTCGCGCGTTTTTACCGAATCCACAAGCACCAAAGTCTTTGAATTTCAAGCACTGCTTCGGAATCGAACCCAGCCTCGGATCAAAAAATTACTCAGCACAAATGCCAAATTATCAACACTTTAGCATGCAAATGAACTGAAATCCACTTAGATGAAAGACGAACTGCTCAGTCCAACTTCAACCGAGTTCAAAGAGAAATAAATGCCAGAATAACTTGCACCAACAACATGGCGGCCAATCTGCGTATGTAAATAATAGGTGTACATGTGTACATGTGTGTACATATGGTATGTGTACATACACACTTACACGTAATAACCACCTGCAAGACGACTATACAGGGGAGCAAATATGTAATTTAAGACAAAATCTCGACAACAACAAATCTAATTTTTACAATGCTCAATTTAAGCTTATTTGGCGCCAAAAATAGTTATTCTGACCGATTTTTGGCGTCAATTTTACTTTCTACTTCGTCTGGGAAAAAAGATTTTATAATACAATTAAAATAATATTTTGAATGATTCGAATAAAAGGTGAACCAAAAAAACCAAAAACAAGTGAAATCAAAAAGACAATTATGTAAAGAAAAAATAATATAAAAATAAATTAATAAATCTATAAGCAATATGTAAATGCAATAATGAAATTAACTATGGTTGTGTTGAGCAGGGTGCTAAATATATTTTTTCATTTTAAAAAGAATGTTCGTTTTTGATCGTTTATAAGTTTTTATTGCAGAAAGGCCACTTCGAGCTAATGTTTGGGTTGAAGAGGACGTAAAAAAATCTTGAAGGACAAAAAACCCTGGTTTTTAGCGCTATGGTGTTGAGAATATACATTTCTCAAACCATCCAAAATATAATTACGCTGATTTTTCACAATATTGTCTATGCATGAACATTATTTATGTTAGGCCGAAAATAATTGTTGGACAAGTCAACATATAAATGTTACATAAGGCTTCTGCAAGCAGTAGGCTAAACTATTCTCCATCTCACCCTAATTAAAAATTGGCCTCAACACACAAACAAGAATCGTAATAAATTAAAGGCAACTGTTGCAAAGAAAAAATGGGTAATTAGTGGCCCCAAATGGGAGAGGGTGGATGAGATGAGTCAGACATTTTGAAATGAAATAAATAAATAAATACAATTAAAAAATTCCTAATGAGTCGAGTTACGTATCTGGCGCCAGCCACTATCATATCTGTCGCCATTTTTGTTTCAAATAATCTTCTATTTAATTGCGACAATAAACAAACAAACAAAATATTAGTTTAAATAAAATTTAATATTCGTTGTTGTTAAATAAATATAAATGAAGTTTATGTAACATGAAAGAACACAATCTCGTCTAAGAATCTACCACCACTAAACTAGTAAACAAACCAGATTCTGGCCATGCCGCTCTGCTTTTCCGTTGTCAACCACATTCATAGATAGGACAATAAATGTTCCATAAATAAGTTTGGTTAATTTTAACACATTAATAAATAAATAAGTAAATAAATAACCAAATAAATAAGTAAACACATTAATAAATAAATAAATAGATAAACAAATTTTAATAAAGTAGAGATAAAATAATGTAATATGAAAATTCACCCCTTGACTAAAACTAGTTTCTTAGATTTCAACCACAAGCGTAAATATTTGAGCGGTTTCGGACAGCTGTCAAAGGGTTTGGATTATGTAAGTCAATTAATCGTCCTTCTTAGTTAACCAAACAAACACAAATAATCATTCGATTTACATAAACAACTTTGAATTAATGTTTTAATAAATTAAATAGATTATTTAATGATAATAAACAACTTTGAATTAATATATTTTAATAAATTAAAGACATTATTTACTGATAACAATTGTTGTCAATGCTTTTAAATATTTTTCGAAATGAAATCACATTTCTTAAGCAATTTATTAATGTTAAACCTTTTATTTTTCAGATAAGAAAAGTTTATATCAAAGTTTATATAGTTGACAGATTGTTCATGTTGATTGAAATACAACTTTTTAAAAACCCAAAAACTAAATAAAAATATCTCTTATTTAAATAATGATTATATTTTGAAAAAGGCTAAACAAAAAAGTATTTAATGGCACTGTTGATGAAAATAAAACATAATAAAACTCATTCAATTTTCCATCATAACACTAATCACTTATTGTTAATGTTATTTTCGAAATGTTTTCCACAATAATAAATAACAAATAATAACACTGCACTAATAAACAATAAGTAACAACAACAACAATAATAACAACTCGAGCACCTCTTGCAAGAAAGACGACCGAGTCGAAACGGGCAGACCTAAAGAATCACGACTTCTGCCGTCAGTTACTGAACGAGACGAGCCAATCGAATGGCTGCCGGGCGGCCGCGCGCACACACGCTCTCTCTCTCTCTCTCTCGCTCAGCCAGAGACACAATTCAGGGTCACTATTTCGTTAATGCTTTCATTCAAGTACAGTTCACAGATGAAAAAAAAAACTTATTTTGTTGAGATCAAAGTTTTTTTTAGGATTTTACACCTTGATATTTGGGATGTTGTATCGAACAGTACTAGACGCAACCGGACTATTCAGCTAGAAAGAAAAAACAATCCAAAACCTTGTTCTGAATTATCAAAGCTCGACCTGTCGATTAATGTATTACCTACCATTCATGATAAACCCAAAAATGGCTTCATGGCTTGGATGAATCAAACAATTCAGGGCCACAGGCCAGAGTTCTATTCAATCTGAAATAACAATGTTATTTTCATATTCACGTTTTATGAGGTTGTTGTTTAATGTATATTTTAATGTATTTCCCAAATAAATCATCATTTGGAAAACATTTAAAAAAAAAACATATAGAGGACAATTCCCCAAAAATAAGTTTGTGTAAAACGGTCAATTTTGGAACACTTATCCAATCAAATGCTGAATAAAATAATAACAATCAGAAGTAATTTGTTAGTCCTTCGATCTGGAAAAAACTTGACTAAAAAACTTTAGTTTTTTGAAAATGTTATGGTATGATGCTGCCCATAAAAAAGGACTGTGTTTGATGTTATCTCAAGGTAGTCTGTGTGGTTAACTATCTATTAACTAAGCGTCTCACATTGTACCGTTGTGATACAATTTTAATCGAACCAACTACTAAAAAATATGCACTGTTAACAAAGGTTAGTCAATTTGACTTCTTAGACATAAAAGTTCAAGTATTTTCAGTGTGATGCAAAATTCAAAAGGTCAGTTAAAATTTAACGGGCATAAATGGAAAGAAAATTTGTACTTCACATGCATGGCACAAAATTATAAAATAGTCTTTCCCATAGTCAGGCATCATCGCTACCCAGTTATTTTTGTCTTGATCATCATCATGAGAATAGCTGACCGTAACATAAAAACAAGTACGAGTAAATGCTAGACATTAAAAGCGGTGTTTGTATGTTAAAAAGTTTATAAAAAAAATGTTCAAATTTCTAATACAATTAATTCTATTCAAAACAAATTTTTGGTTAGTCATGAATTTTATGAAAATATCTATTATTTAAAAAGTATAAATTCTATGCCAAAATGTTCTCAAAGCATTTTACCTTCGAATCTCATGTTCTTCCATTTGTTTTAAATAAACTTTTCTCTAAACATTCAACTAAAAATCTCGTTTAAACATGAGTTTCAAGTTTTTTTTTATATACAATTAAGGTTTTATTAAGTAAATACTGCTTTAAGAAAAAATCTTTAGTGGTACCAGTGTAGAATGTTATGTTCTTTATTTTCATTTAAACAAACTTTCCTGTAAAATTATTTTTTTTTATTATTTTGAAAAAAAAATTGGTAGAGCCCACTGTCCAAACAACAACAACCACCAGAGGTCACGTATAGAAGAAGATTGGTTTCAAACACAGCTTCATAGTTATTTAAATTGATATTATTTAAAAAATTACATAATTGAAACAAGTTGTATATAATACAAAAAACTACTCTATACTACCGATTGCATTACTGAAAATGATACAAACTAAAAAGTTTTATCTAAATTTAACAAATGTTATGTAACATCCAAAAATAATTCTAACCATTTAAAAAATCTAATTTTTAGCTATTCAAAAAATGACATACTTTTTAACCATTCAAAATAAAAAAAATACTTTTAACCATTAAAAATAAAAATAAATACTGTCTAGCCATTACAAAATAAAAAAAAATACTTTTTAGCCATTCTAACATCCCAAATACGTTTTAAACATTAAGAAAATCCAAACTATTATTTAACAATTAAAAATCCAAAATACGTTTTAATCATTAATGATAAAAAAAATTATTACATAAATCAAGAAAATCTATTTTGCTGAATAAACAAATCTTGGCGATGTAAGACATGCATGATGATGGCTGTGGAAATAAATGTCACGAAAGTATCGACTCATAAGGTTCAAGATTTTGGCAGTGCCATGCAAGGCAATAAAGATGTGGAAATAATGTGAAGTGACATTTACTTCGACAATAGCACAAGTGATGCAATCCACATTCAAACAACAGAGCTTACCTCACTTGTGCTATTGTCGATTCATTAGCATTAAAAAGTTTTAAATTTATGGTTCAGTGGCCGAAGATTAAAAACTTGAACACCTTCACAAAACTGTGGATTGCATCAACAAGGTGGGGAAAAAATGAGGAAAACAACAATTAAATCTGAAGTGAAATTAATCATAAATTTGCAGCTTTTGATTTTCGCTTTCGAAAGAACACAAGCATATAAACAAATTTGTAACTGTTATCTTATGTATATGTATACGAACAAACGATTTCATTGTAGGTGAACAATACAGTATAAAGAACAATCTTATGAATATTTGTGTGCCTTAAGATTTGGGGCATAAATCATTTTTGAAAAATGAGAGATAAACACAAGCAAATTTTTAAATGCTTAACTAATTTTAATGAAGTTATTAATACAAAGTTTAAGAAAACAAAACACAAAAAAATTAATAGAAGGAAAATAATGAAAGAAAATTGGGAATAAAAAATAAAATGAATAGAAGGAAAATCTTGCAAAAAAATATGGAATACAAAAAATGAAACCATGAATACGACAGTATTGAAAGAAAATTGGAATTTAAAAAATGAATAGAAAGAAAACCTGAAAAGAAAATATGGAACCCAAGAATGGAAAACTAAATAGAAGGAAAATGTTAAAAGAAAATGTGGAATCAAAAATATGAATAGAAGGAACACCTTAAAATAAAATTGGAAATACAAAAATATTAATAGAAGGAAATCCATAAAGGGAAATGTGGAATACTGAGAATGGAAAACTAAATAGAATGAAAAATAATGAAAGAAAATGTGAAATAAAAAGGAAATGAAATTCAAGGCAAACGAGTGAAATGTGGATCGGTAATGATCCAATGTCATCCACCTTCTAAATCTTTGAAATAAAGTTGCATTTTTTTAATTTTAATTTATACGGAGTATCATTTTATTTTAGAACAATTTATTTATTTATTTATGTTTTAATATTCCACAACAAATGAACTATTTTTTAATAACATTTTTCATTCGAAGGCACGAATTCGTGTTTCGAAAATCACCAACGACACAAAAAATCAAACAGGAAGACATAGGTTATTGAAAATCCAATTTAATTTTAGTACTTTGATATTTCATGAAAAAAAACTTTTGTATTCAATTTCGTTTATCAAAAATGTTTTTTAATTTGTTAATAGTGAACTCTTTATTTCACAAGAGAGGTTTACAAAAATAAACTATTCCAGAAAAAAACAACAACAAAAACATTGAACACAAATAAGCGACATAAATAAACAGGAGTTGACACTTGGCAATAAAAATGATAATAAATAACCAACATCAGTCATTAAATATAATTAACGAAGTGCGAAACATTTTATGACGTTAATTACATTTTTATCAAACCTCAATGAAAAAACATTTGAAGCTGACATTAATGAGGATGTGGGGGGGGGGGGGGCGTTACTATTTAAAAAAGGGGTTAATAGACTAAACCATGGAGCAATATGGCAATCGTTGTCAATATAATTCATATAATAGTCTATAGAAAAAATTTTAAAACATAAAATACTTGTAGAAAAAAATTGCACAACCTAAAACATTGTAGAAAAACAATATAGAACCTACAATACTTGTAGAAAAATTTTGCAAAAAAACATTGCAATATTGGAGAAAAAAGAATAGAACATTGAATGTATGAGAAAATGATTTAAAAAAAATACAATTGTATTTAAAATTACGACAAAGCTAAATAATATTAACACACAATAACAGTTATCTTAGCTCATTAGGGTTTTGGGAAAAATATGCACTTTATAAGAGCATAAGTAAACATTAAATATCCTCAAAATTTTGGAATACAGGCTAGTTCTGCTCTTGTTCAATTCCATTTTTAGTATAACTCGAATAAGAGTGAGACATGCCTCGAACTTATTACAGCATCATAGAAAATAGTGTAGGTGTAACTTAGATAAAACAATTTGTAATTATCTTTGTTCATAGAAAACAATGTTCAGAAGAACAACTTTGAAGGATGCCCCGGTTTTATTATAATTTTATAATAAGTGTGAGTCACGTTTTTTAATAAAAGCGGGACGTACCCGTACTACGATAGAATATGAAAATCAAAATGTTAATCAATTCGCACAAACATCGATTTCAGAAAATTAATTGACCATCAAATGCTTGAAGAAGAATGTAAGGAAACTTTCGAGGTTTGCAATGTTTGATGAAAAAAAAACTAAAAAAAAGATGACATAACACATGACAGAACCTCCCATAAACTTCATCTCATAATGTCATTCCGTGCACATCACCCAACTACGCAATTATTTGGGCAAATTTACCATTATACGAATTTGACAGTTCTATAGCGAGGGATAAATAGTAAGGTAAAAAAATTTAAGCAATGTGTGTATATTTAAAGACGTTTACACGTTTAATGTATCGCCAATATTCAAACGTGTACACTGTAAACAATTTACAAACTTGTTATGTATAACACAGTTTAAACTGTGTGTATATATATATATATAGTGTATATATAGTCAACATTGACTGTACTGTTAGCCAAGGTTTTTATCATATCAATTTTGACCATCTTGGAAATAAAAAGTTAGTCAAGTGTTTTCAGTGTATCATACAAATAACCACAATGGCAGTCAGGCATTCTTAGGGAATGGAATCCAAAATTGGTGTAACTTCAGTTCAGAAAACTACCGAATTCCGGTGTTGCAACATGCATTCGATGCGAAAAAAAGAAAAATCATTTACTGTCTACGTAGACACTTTAAGAATATGCAAGTATCAAATCGTAGCCATTAGTATATGAACTTGAATACTGTTGATATACATACAATTAGTCAATGTTTAAGTAGCAAGCGTGAATAGTAAACGGCTACCACAATACAACCCTCAACACCCATTGAAAACATCACAAACAAAAAAATAAAACAAAAATAAATAAAAAAAAAACAAACAAAAAAATAAAATAAAAACAAATAAGAAAATCAATAAATAAATATTGAATGTAAATAACAAATGAAAGTGTGGATAATAAAACTATTAATTGTTTAGGTGATACAAAAAATGTTTATTTACCAGTGCCAAAAATAGATATTGAACAGTGCCAAATTTAGGCAATGGTAATACACCTGAATAAATCTACATTCATTATACGGAGTGATTCAGAAGGCATTATTCTTTATAGGAGGAGCTAGAGAAACGCAGACCATTGAGTATTCTGTCCCACTTGATGGAAAATAAATATTGCATCTAAATTAATAACAAAACGAAACATAATAACAATAATGTGTGTACCTTGAGTATATATGACAATTATAATCAACCACCATCATACAATCAAAATGTATATATACTATTTAGGGGGTATAAATTATATTTAATACTTTAATTGCAGATACATGTTGTCATAAATGAGCGTTTTGTTGTGCTTGAGATTTCCATTTGTGTACTCTTTTACCTAAAAATTGTCACGAAGCGGCCTGTATGGCAAATGTCCGTACTCAGGAAGCAAAAATTTTTAAAAATGACTCTCTGCAGATATATATCTTACAGTATATATTTATATATATATATATATTTATATATATATATTTATATATTTATATTTATATATTTATATTTATATATTTATATTTATATATTTATATT
>JARUHE010032464.1:0-16329 GCA_031471125.1 Archaeomysis grebnitzkii | reverse complement strand
ATTGATATTTCAAATATATCATAGACTGTTTATAATATATACTATTATGATTGGATCACAAGAAAATTGATTGAGTCAACAAAAAAGTACGCACTGTTAACAAACGTTAGTCAATTTGATGAAGTCAATTTTGACTATCTTAGGCATAAAAGTTAGTCAAGTGTTTACAATAAATGTTTTACATTTGATGAAGTTGACTTTAAGCATTGAAATGTTTATTTCATTAAAACTAATGGAACGGAATTAAAACAAATCAGATTGTGAATATAATATTTAGTCTTCCTTCGAAAAAAATCGAGCATTTTAGTTTATGCGTTGGTTGTTGAAACGCTTTTTAAAAGATTTATTATAAAAGTTTAAAAAATACGAAATATAGCGATACATAAATTTTAAAGTTTATTAGTTAGCACTAAAAAATGTTATTTGCACGTGTTTATTAATATTAATAGAAACCCAAGCCAGGAAAGAGAGTGAAACAAGGCGTTGTAAACAAATATGTTTCGTGTAAGAAATCAGGGTGCCAGAAAATAGTTTTTGCTTGGAGGACATTCATTTGTGGCATTTTCAGTTTTATTTTTGGCTCTTGGAGACAAAGTTAAAAACGTTGAGCATAAATAGTGGTTATTTCTGGCACCCTGTCTGATGATTGTCTTCCCAAGATTCTCACCTTGATGGTAATGGGTTGGCGTGGACTGTAGAACAGGCGTCGCTAGGACGGGCTTCACGTCCTGCATGCTGATGGGCGTGAGAGGAGTTAGGCCACCCGTGGAACCTGAGAAACGAACGATAGAAGGGAGGAAGAAAGAGATAGGAAATGAAGATAAATGAAAGAAGAAATTAAAATGAAGAAGGAATTTAAAACAAATGCAGGAACAAACAAGATAAATGCAAGAAGAAATTAAAATAATTGAAGAAACAAATGAAGATAAATGAAGGAACAAACAAGATAAATGCAAGAAGAAATTTAAATAAATGAAGGAACAAATGAAGATAAATGCAGGAACAAACAGGATAAATGAAAGGAGGAAGAAAGATAAATGAAGGAAGACAAGAAAAGTAAAGAAATCAAAGAATCAAAAAGTTTAAAACATTTGTGGAATTTGTCAAAATAAATACCAAAATTATCGATACCGGATACAATGGAAAATTATTTTGTTAATAAAATCACCGAAAAAAATAAGATTGGAACAAGTAATAAAAAAATGTTTTTATAATAATTTTGTGAAATGTCAGAAGAATAAAAAAAAGCGATATTAAAATAGGAAATGTCAAGGAAAGGAAAGATGCAAAAAAATGAAAAACAAAAAAGTTTTGTTAGTTTTGTCATGTCTTTAGTTGTGTGTAAAAATAAAAAAAACTCTAAGATTAGTTGTAAAAAAATACTAATAAACTACATCGAAAATTAATTTAAATAAAAATAAAAATATCTTCAATTGCAGTAATTTTTTAACGATTTTTTTTGAGTTTAGATTTAGTTTTCAAATTCTGAAAGTCCAAGATTTTTTTCATTGAACATTTCTGTCCAAAAGAATAATCGATTGCAAATGAATAAAAAAGTAAAGTTGGGGTAATTTTCAATGAGCCAGGCAAATCAACGGTCGGAAATGTCAACAAAATCTATTGTACTCTGGCGGTCATTCATAAAAGTAGAAGCCAGAAGTAACGATGCTCAACTCGCTGAGAGACGCGAAGCGGTGTTTCCAACATGGTAAAGTCGCCATTTTATAAAATGACAAAAGCAAGCAAAAGTCAGGACCAAGAAAGCCAGACTTCCATATTGGAAATATACTTTCATTTTTTTTCAAACTAAAAAACAATAAATTCGAACCTAACACAAATAAAGAAACTTAAAATTTACGCTTAATTTTACTTAAAATTTGTTTAAAAACTATAAAAAAAATTGTTGTTTTTAAACTTTAATCATTTTTTTGCAAAAGCTCAAACGGAAATTTGAAATCTTAATTTTTTTATATAAATTTTAATAAATGTTTATTTAAAATATATCTACGGATGAATTAATATAATTTATAATTAACATTATTTTTAACAATGGTTCGTTAGCAAAAAAACTTAACTATTGAGCATAGCAATGCAGTAATACAAATACTAATACTGATGTAAATAATAAAGCTACTAATACTGATGTAAATAATAAAGCTACTAATACTGATGTAAATTTACTAATACAATAATGCAGCCAATATAATAATACTGATGTAAATTTACTAATGCAATATACAGCTACTAATACTGATGCACAAATATCTAATGTAATACTACAACTACTAATACTGATGTACATTCAACTAAGACAATAATACAGATACTAATACTGATATAAATTTAACTAATACAACAAAGCGTTGTCTTTCAACACTACAATGAATTTGTTCAAACAAACATGATTAATAGAAACAAAAAACCCACTCAAATACCAATACAGAAGATAAATAATAATAAATACAAACAAGAATACAAGTAAAATCAATAAGGAATATAAATAATAACACTAATGAGAAAATAATAATGAAAATTAGTAATAACACTAATGAAAAAAACTATAATGATAATTCAATTCAACTAAAACTGAATAGTAATAATGAAAATGTATAACGTAACAATAAAAACAACGAAAAAAACACAATTAATAACATCAAAAATAATAATAATAGCAAGTCATAATGAAAAAAATAGTAACAATAATAAAAAATAATAACAGCAAGTCATAATAAAAAAATAGTAACAATAAAAAATAACAGCAAGTCATAACAAAAAATAGTAACAATAATAAAAAAACAACAGTAATTAAATAAAAAAACAATAATAATAGCAAGTCATAAAAAAATAGTAACAATAAAAAAATAACAGCAAGTCATAATAAAAAAATAGTAACAACAATAAAAAATAATAACAGTAAGTCATAATGAAAAAAAAATAGTAACAATAAAAAATAACAGCAAGTCATAATAAAAAAATAGTAACAACAATAAAAAAAACAGTAATTAAATAAAAAACAATAATAATAGCAAGTCATAAAAAATAGTAACAATAAAAAAATAACAGCAAGTCATAATAAAAAAATAGTAACAACAATAAAAAAAACAACAGTAATTAAATAAAAAAACAATAATAATAGCAAGTCATAAAAAAATAGTAACAATAATAAAAAAAAACAAAAACGTGAAACAACCGAGGTCATACCTAGAGAGGTGGCGAGGGGCGGTGAGTACACGTGGTTTGAGTTGGTCTGGGTCATGGCCATCGAGTCATAGAGGACGTCCACCGACGCCGTCGACACCGCCACAGAAGAGGGGAAGGCGCTCGAGTGGTCCACGAACGACTGCACGCTGAGGAGGATCGTGATGGTAAGCATAATGGTTATGGTATTGGTAATTGTGATGGTATTGGTAATGGTTATGACAATGGTAATGGTAATGTTAGAGATAAACATACATATAATATGGTAGCGGTGGTAATGCCATTGGTGATGGTGAAAGACTGAAGGTGATGGTAACGGTAAAGCTGAACACAACATAGTGGTAATGATAGAGATAAACAAATGTAATGATAATGATACAAATATTAAAATGGTAATGACAAAGACAATGATGGTACACTGCGGAAAGAGATGGTTTGTATTAGCAAATGGCAATATACTTTTTGGTATGACAAATTTACCCCAGGGTTGTGTAGACTAATGATTTCTCTATATCTTTATTGGTATTACTTTAGTGTTTGACTAATACCAACCATTTTGGGAAAAAGCCTGTCATAATATATGAAAACTATAAAATACAATCTATGAAAGCGTACTTTATCTTTCTATTTTTGTTGATGGGGATGGTACATTTTGATAAGGCTCCATTGTTCATGTGGGTTGAATAGCAAACACTGGACGGTTGAGGGCAGTAGTTGAAAATGTTCATCACACTTTATACCCACAAAATTATAGCACAAGCTTGTTTATTTGAAAGACTCAATAACTTTTTAATTCTTACCTATAAGGAGTTCCCGCACCCGCTGAAAGACATCCTGTGAGTTCAGGTAGTAGTGCCTTTGAGTCATCTTTCAAAGGCCACTGTTTCCAGATCATCTGCAAATAAATTCCGATATAAAGTAAAAAACACGAGTGTAATGGAAGGTATCGAAAACATTTACAAAAGAACTGTAAAATATTTTAGGCAGCAAGGCTCTGTATTAGGTATTTTACAATATAAAAAATCTTTTGCATAAAGTATGATGAACTAAAGACCTAAAAACAAGTTTTTAAAAAGCATTTCTCATAATGGGTAACATGAAAATAATTATAAATTCATATTTAAAACGCAAATATATATTGTTTCAAACTCGTTTGATATGTAGTCTTTCTTTGTGTATTAAATACAAAGCTTTCTTGAAAAACCAAATAATCAATCTTTTTTATAACTTTCTTTCATTATGTACAATAGGTATAAATCAAAATAAAACGTAAATAAATTCACTACTAGAGTGAACTAACTTGTAACCATTGATTGATGTGTAAGCATTTCGTGAACAAATATTGAAGTACAATTGTATTTAAGAAAATCAACAAAAATGTTTCAAGAATAAATCAAAATTAAAAAAATTAAAACTTAATTTGTGAGCAATAAAAGTTTTTTCCCAATACTGAGATTACACTAAGAATAAAATGTAAAAAAAGCCAATCAAAAAAAGTTATAAAATCAGAGTATAAAACCCGTAGAGTTTTATCGCGTAATAAATAAGACGAATGCAACAAGGAATTCGTTATGCAAAATTCGTTAAATGGAAGGCAATAAACGAACTATATGTCATCTATCCAAAAGATAAATATCCTTATGATATAAATTCCTTGGGACGAAACCCGTTTGTATGTAGAAGACAAATAAAAGAGATGTGGAACGACAGTCATAAAGCAAGTCATCTGGGCTATAACCTGACGTCGGGCAAAGAGGACAAATCAGAAAGACCCGAACTTCACGACAAATAAAACTGATCGTAAGATCTTCGAGAGTAAATTGAGATTGGCACACGACTTTTTCAGACCCCTAGACCAGGTAATAAAATCGCTAGATTGGCCATTTCGTGACCAAGAAGGAAAAATGATGATTTTGGTTGGCGCGGACGATCCCCTCAAAATGTGGCTTTGACCAATCAGGTCATAAATGCTGTCGCGGGAGGGATCGTCCAAAAAATATGAAGGCTTTGTTTGGCTGATTTGGAGGCCAAAAAGTCATAAATCTGGTTTATTACTCAATTTAGGAGCTGGACATCTGAATTCTTCTTCATTTTTATGTTAAGAAGAAAAGAAGTTACATGATAACAGATCTTTTATATATATCAGATTTATTCAAAGATATTTCATTACTTTTTCTTATGAATTTTAAACTTCTAAAATATTTTCAAGAAAAAAGTCAATATACTTTAATATATTAAAATTTAAAATACTTCTAAAATAAGTATAAACATATTGTTACAATTTGTTGAAATTTTTTCAAGAAAGGCAAAACACTTTTAAATCCTAAGAGATGCCTAATTATGTAACATTTATAATTGAACAATAAACAATTAATTATCACTAAAATAAAATGATCAAAATATAAAAAAAAACATGAAAATGAAAAAAAAACTTACATTAGTGTAGGGGGAATTTTCATTATATTGAGTTCTTTGTCTTTTCAAATCATCTTCATGGTGGCCATTCATATCTCGGGTTTCTTCTGGAACAAAATTTAATTAGTCAATGATAAATATTTCATTCGTACACACACACACACACACCCATAAATATATATAAATATATATATATATATATATATATACCGGTATATATATATATATATATATTTATCTGTATATACAATTACACATACATACACACGCACATACATAAGACAAACACATACATATATAACTTTTTACAATCGCAATAAAATTACAAACTGTATGGATTAACATTTCAGTTTATGCAAATTAGACCAATAAAAACAATTTATACAGAAGCTTGTATAGCTTGCCGAGTTCTTGAAGATGAAATAGAAACTACATAAGGGAACATTAGGAAAGCAGAATAGTTTTATATAGCAGAATTATATCACCGAATAGAATACTGTGAAAGGCTGAGTGTTTTGCCACATGTTAAGGGAACGATAATAAACAAAACACAGATGACGAAGTCTGGAAAATGTCAAAATATGTCTCTAGAGAGTACAGTTATATATTTGACTGATGAGTCTTGAAAGAAAAGTACAAAAGCCTTTTAATCAGATGTTAAAAGTCAGATACATTGTGTTAGTTGACAAAAATATTTTTTAGTATTCTGTAAAACTTAGAAAAACTGAATACATAAAAACCAATAAGTTTGAAAGTATACTACAAGTATTGCGTTTGAGTCATATACGATTCGAATAAACGTTTCTATACAGTCTTATCAAACTCGTGTAAGGGTCAATACGTCAATGTTTTAGGGTACCGTAATGATAGAGCATACAATGATAATATAATTAAATACACTTCAAGAATAGCGTATGCTCATAAATAAAAGGAATTGATGAAAAAATCAAAATCAAACAATGAATAAATAATAAGAGAGAATAAATAAATGATATAAAAGAATACAAGTGATGAATAAATACTAGTGAAAAATAAAACAGAATAAATAAATAATAAAAAAGAATAAAAATAATAAATGAAAAATGAAGGAAAAGGAATTAAAAGAAATGATCCAATTTTGAACATCAATAAGAAACTTCCAAAGAAAGATTCTCCATTCTTCGTTTCGGCTTTAATAAGGTTCCAAAATTTGGTAAAAATATAATTTTTACAAAACTTATTATAAAAATATTATTTTTATAAAACTTACTATAAAAATATTATTTTTATAATAACTTATTATAAGAGCAATTAAACTTTCGAAATTTTCATACGATCTCAAATATCGCCAACTTTTTTGTGGTAGTTTTAAATCTTTAATTTAAGTTTGCAACTTTCATAATGGGGTGAAGTTGAAAATGTTTGAGTCAGTTTTAATTTGTAATTTTATGTTTGGAATGATGATATATCCAAGAGTATATTTAAAGAAAAGATTATATAAGAACTTCAAACTGTTGAAATAAATTTTGTAACATAATATGATCTGAACAAAGAAAACATAAATGAAACAAATTAAAACAAATACCTTGTTTTATTATTTTGTTAGTACAAGAGTAAGAACTTGAATATAAATTCATTACAATGATGAAAAAACAAATAAAAACTATTAAAGCAGAATTTATAGATAGTTAAAGCGTTACATCCATTTATATTATTAATAACACATAAAGGAGTAAATACAGTGAATATATTTATTTAGAAATACATTGATATTTGTATTTCATGTGTAAGAATAGAAAAGGTATATATTCCAAATGTATTTGATCACTAATATATAGAAAGGCTTATATTGTACTTGAATATATTGTAAACCGTTCCGATGAGTGACATCTTTGAAAGCTTTATTTCTGAGGCCATCAATGCGAGGGGCAACGCCAATGGAACAATGGCCACCGGAGGCAACAGAGGCATATAAATAGAATGGAAATCGTTCTCAACCTCACAGCTTAGATGCGACAATAATACGAGGATTGAGGCATCGTCAGGCCTCACTGACGATTGGCCTCAATCACGGGTTTAAATTAGAAATATTATTTCTCTTGTTTGTGTATCTTTGTGGCGGCAGATAACCTTGTGAGGTGGTTATATTTTTTCGCTTATTTAGTTGTTTCAATCTGGACAATGTTCAACGTTTATGTCATTTCGTTCTCTTAATGAATTGGCGTAGGACAAAACAATAGGTTTTGTTTTGTTGGTTTTAATACACAAGTTATAATATATATTTATTATTTTTCATTAATTATAGAAACGTGTTTATTATAATGTAATTCATATTATTATAATAATACAAATATAATTATTAGAATAATACATGTTGAATAATTAGAATAATATCGGTTATAATTATTAGAATAATACATGTTGAATAATTAGAATAATATCGGTTATATTGTAAGAATAATAATAGTTGTATAATTAAATTAAATTATTATCATTATTGTTTAATAGTTTACCTTTAAATAACTCAAAGAAATATTGAATAAAAAAAAGAGAAAAAACAAACATACAAGAAATGAATTATGGACTCCGCCAAAGAAAAGAAAAAAACATGTTATGTAAAAAGAATTTTTTGAAGTCGTAAAACAAAATATTTTTGATGATAAAATTTTTGTATCAATATTGGTTGATCTTAAATTCTTGAAGGATGGAAATCTTGACAATATGAAAAATGAATTTCTGGAAAAATATTCGGGTAGAAGAGAAATTCCGGCCGTCTTCCATCTAATTCTATCAGACAAGAGGAGAAAAAAGTCGCCCGAAACTTCAATGGCCTTTAGATGAAATATTAGAAAACTCTACAGCTTTATTTCGTATGTTAATTGTGTTTTCATTTTGGAGGAATTTAAAAATGGCAGAATTTAAATTCTAAATTAAATTACGATACACTTTATTCAGGTAGTTTAGTTGAAGTTCAATTTAATAAATGTAGTCTAATGTAAATATAATGTGGTTTCATTATACATCTTTAATTGTACAGTTTAACTAGAATCTTTAAACATATTTTAATAATTTCCATTAATTTTCAAGTTTGAACAAACATAGGGAGTAAACTTGCCATATTTCAATAACAATTTTACTATTAAACTCTCAAGATAGTTTATAAGTAATAGTGAAAATATCTTAAAATGGAAAGAATATATACATAGTCAAATACTAAGTAACGATTTATAAACGCGGTTTTTTGATTCTTAGATATAGAACAAATGTATTTAATCCGGAAAAATGAAAAAACAACTTTGCTACTTTTATAGAAGATATTTTTTTCAATATTTCCAAACATTGTGCATTGAATCGTATACGAATCTTGTATAACATCGTATACAATAGCATATGCTAGTATAAACCTTGTATACGTTTAAATACGTACATGTTTGTACAGTAAACATTTATTCTAAACAAAATGCGAATTGTTTGATATATTATAAATTTTAAAACCAAAATAATTAACTTAAACCTAATATTGCGAATTACTTTTATCACATTCGTACAATGTGATACGATTTTGATTGAATCACAAGAAATTTGATTGAATCAATAAAAAATTTGTGCACTTTCAACAAAGGTTAGTCAATTTTATGTCAATTTTGACTATTTTAGACATAAAAAGTTGGTCAAGTGTTTTCATCTGCCATGAAGTACATCAAAAGCTTCTTTATCTCCTTATCCAACTGAGAAATATCATCACCACTTAACCGAAAGAATTGAAGAGTATTAACCAGCAAGGGGCCAGACTCCCCGTGGTGTCCCAAAAAAATATGTTCACGTTTTTGTTCTTAATTGCCTCAAGATGTTTCAAAATAAGTCATAGAAAACATTGATTTATTTTTATACACTGCATTAATATCATAACACTGCTTGATTATTGAGGTATGGTATGAACATTTATTAGATATAAAATAAATACAATTATTAATTACATAAATATATAATATTTTATGGGTTTTCTAATAACATTTTGGGTTTTAGAGATTAAACAATGCCATTATAAAAAAAATTGTAGGAAAACAAAAACAAGTACTAATGATATGATTTAGTTTTGCAAAAATTAAAAGCAAAAAACAAATACCATTGAAAACGTTTGAAATCTCTTCAACAAGATTAAGAATCGTTGAGTGAAATGCTTCGAATAGATAAGCTAAAATTATAAACAACCAATATTAACACAAATTAAGTGTAACAGAACTAATTTGCAATGAACTTTAATGATATTAAAGGTGACGTACTCTTAAAACATAACTGCTTCTATGCAAATTATCTTTATATTCACTTATTAATCTTAAAAAATCTTTGGTCTCGTGAATAGAAACAGAAAATTAATTTAGTGTTTGATATTTTTTTAAATTTAATAAAATTACATGAGTAACTGATGAATAAAGTTCACTTTGGTTTTATGTACGTGTGTGTGTTGTGAGTAAGTGTGTAAGATGTGATTATGTGTAATTTTATGTGTGTGTGTATTGCATATGTTTGTAAGTACATGTGTGTCTGCGTGTTTCAATATATGAAAGTTTGATAAACGATCAAACAACCAAACAAATACCATTTGATGAACGTTTTATTAAAGAACACTGAAATTACATAAACAAAAATAAATTTTCAACGTAACACAATTTTACAGAAAATAGTTCAGTACAAAAAAAAATATTTCTCTTAATCCAGTTATGATAAATCTAATAAAACTTTTCAAGAAAAAAACTACCGAAAAAATGGAAAGGCTTAGATAAACGATGACCTTTGAATCATCCATCATTTAATGTACGAAACCATAAATGATCTTGCACTGCTCAAGTCATAAGCCATGTGGATGGAATTAACAAAAAATATACACACTGTACTATCGCTCAATAAATAAAGGTCTTGTTCAAGTAAAAATTATATAAATATTTTTTGAATTATTCAGTCAACTATATAATTAATTATTTATGTTGCAATGAATCGCAACATGCTTTAACTTACAGGAATTGTTATTCCCAAAATACTCTAACGTTAACATATAACATATTCATGTAGGAATATGTACACTCTTACTTGTGTGCATATGCACACTAATGTACACTTATACGACCACACAATCTTCAAAACATTATAACCTTGATAAACAGGTATCTATGTAATCTTATGTACTTTTGTATATTTTCATGTATGTCAAAAATATTTGGAATAATGAAAAAATTTGATGCCAGTATTTTACAAATATGATTTAAACAGAAATTGTATGTTATAAACATATATACAGTATATTGAATTAATATGTACAAATTTTTTATACACATAAGCATAAATTAATATGTCAAATATTACGTAACAACTTTGTTTAGAAAAAAAACGAAAAAGAAGGAAAAAAATAAATGTTGTCCACAAAAAGTAGAGGAAGTTACAGGGGGCAAATAAAGAGAGGCAACCATGTTGAACACTCCAAGGAAATCGCCCCCACCCCTGCCACAAGAAAGATTTTTGGAGAAACAAAAATATTTAGGACGAAAAATAAAATTATATTAATAAATAGAACAACCAATGATAACTTGAATTTATTTTATGTTAGATATTTGAAGTTTATTCAATCTATTGTCATTCACACACTTTTTTCACCCTTAAAATGAACAAATGAAAAAAATAGCTTGGAGAAAGCATTTACTGTTAAGGTTTAAAATGCATTAACAAATAGCTTGAGCAAATACAGAAAAAGAAAGATACAAAGAAGCCTCAACATATTGGAAAAGAGAAAAGAGAGGGAAGGAGAAAGAGAGAAAAACCCGTCAAACATAAGAATAAACTTCCGTGGTCAGTACGAGAATACCGGGGGATGCACACGCTGGACTTTTCTTGTGGCAGTTTCAAACAAATTATATTTTGTTTCAAAAATGAAATATTTTGTAGGTTTTCCAAATAAATAATTTTTGCGTTTTAAATATAAATTGTTTTGTAGGTTTTTTAAATAAATTATTTTGTAGGTTTTTAAAATAAACCAATTTTACGTTTTAAAAATAAATTATTTGTAGGTTTTGAAAAATATTATTTCTACGTTTTTAAAATAAATTATTTTGTAGGGTTTTTAGCAAATTATTTTTTTACGTTTTAAAAATAAAATATTTTGTAGGGTTTTTAAATTTGTTATTTTAGGTACTAAAATAAATTATTTTAGGCATTGAAAATATATTATTTATAATGAACTATTTCCTAGGTATTCAAAATAAGGTATTCAGAAGTTCATTCTTCTTCAATTTTATCATAGCCAGGTGTAGACACAAATACCG
Source organism: Archaeomysis grebnitzkii (assembly GCA_031471125.1). Classification (NCBI taxonomy): domain Eukaryota; kingdom Metazoa; phylum Arthropoda; class Malacostraca; order Mysida; family Mysidae; genus Archaeomysis; species Archaeomysis grebnitzkii. The sequence goes on along the minus strand of JARUHE010032464.1, from coordinate 4,423 downwards.
AACATTTACAATGAGATAAAGAAATTAAAAAGAACGAACCTATTTAAAATTTTATTATTTCATATTTATTACCCTACCATTTTTTTGTTAAACAATACTAAAATACTGCGCAGTATTTAATCAACCAACACTCAAGTAAAAGTTTAAAGTAAAGAATAAAATGAAAATACATCCAAAAATAGTTTGGCTTTCGTTAAAATAATTTTTTACAAACAGACTAGAAAAATAATTTTACTAAAAATGTTTTAAAGCCTGCACCATAAGGCGTCTAACATAAGCCTAATTACATTTCGTTAAGTTTGGGTTAGTTTAAATAAGGTTATAGCACTTATGAAATAATTTAAAAACTTAAATAGAATCAAAATTTCTATAACGCAATAAAAACATTAAGCACATTATGGTAATATAATAATGGTGCTTATTGTTTTATTATTTAAACAATAAAGTTATATTAATATCGCTAATACAATTTTATCACTTTGTAAATATGAAAATTCTTTTTTAGATTTTTTTTATTATATGAATTCCGCCCTACTGAAAAATAACATTGTATTCTAGCAGTTTGAAATCTTATTTTTATTGTGGAATAAACATTTCAAATAAATGATAATTATAAAAAATAAAAATAATACAAAAATAACAATAATAATGATAATGATAGTAAAACTAGAAACATAAACTTGAACAATAGAAGCGAAATTATGAAGAAAGATAAAAACAGACTTGAAAAAAATGTATTTACTAAAGGCACCAAATAAAAGAACTAAAATCGACTCTTCAATACAATTCAAGTTTTAAAACGCCAATAAAATGCTGAACAAACTTCAATGTTTAAAACAGAAAATTCAAACATAAAAATGGTGATTACTCTGAAATGATAGTGATTCACAAAGTCCTTTAGTATTCCAAGCTTCTTACAAGCCAAATTATTACAATAAATGGCCGCTGCTTACTTAAATGGTAGAAAATTTTATTCGTTTAATACTGTTATGCGATTCTGTTAAGATTATACAGCAGCTATTATTATTTTAAAAGTTTTTTAATGTTTATCTTATAGCTTACATGGTGCTTCTGCGATGATCATTTTACTTGGTTATTTTCAGTTTGAATATTTGCAAAATTTATTGTTTGTTTCTTTATAACTTCGAAAAGAGCACAATTCAACATGTATAATGATTAAGACAATAGCATTATTCTAACAAGCAAACCAAACTGTTTTAACGACTTAAAACATAAAATAATTGAAAACAAAGATTAAACAACTGAAAAAAACGAGATTATAATCAATTCTATTATAAATTACGAGCTTTAATTATAGAAGAGAAATTTGGAATATCAACAATACAAACTATTTTTGCTGAGGAGGTCAAAATAGATTATGATAATATAAAAGGGGAGCTCCATATCTATTTTATATTAAATATTTTAAATTAAATTAAATTAAATATTTTATATTAAATATTTAACAACCAAGAAAAATCTTGGTTGTTAAATGGTAAAATAATCTTACAAAAAATGTAAGTAAAACATTTTTTTATATATTAAAACGTAAAAGTGAAAATGTATAAAATTAATGAAAACAATGTAGTATTTTTATAAATTATTCTCAGAGGAAATAAAATTATATTTATAGCAATGTCATTCCATAAAATTATTCCACTAAAATTACTACTAAGACAAAAAATATATATTTAATAACTTAAAAAATGTCTTTGTTTTTCAAACAAAAGAAAATTGTGTAACAAAGACAAAATATTAGAAATTAGAAAACAGTTACAAGTATAAAGTTGCCAGAAAAAGCAATCATCAACCCTCGCCCTTTGGGGAGGTCACTAGCTATTTGAGGCTCCTTAAAAAGTGGCACCGTCCTTAAAAAGTGGCACCGTCCTAAAAAACAGTGTCCGGCCAAAACTTAAAGTTACGACAAACGGAAGAAGAAACGATCTCTGATCGTTGGTCCTTTCTCATTATTATTGACACCAAAAGACATTTTTAGCTTTTTACATTTTTACGAACATTTTTTACATTTTTAGAATCTTTTTTACATTTTTAGAAGGTTTTTATCGACGAGTCGTGTTTTTATAGTTTACAAAATTATCTTAATTCTCTAATGTTGTCATATAAGCTTTATCAACATTATATAATTTATAAATTAAAATTTTACAAGTGTAGTCTTCACAACAACAAAATTTAGCCGTACTAAGCGACATTTTGTTTAGAAAAAATTAATTAGAAATAATACAGATTAACCAAAAAATTAATCTCAAGTATACTTATTTTCAAGTATCGTCGTTAGCTATTAAAACCAATTTCCAACCTTGAAATTGGAAAATAATACAGTCACAAGGAAGTCATTCGATAAGATTAAATGATGTTCAAACATCTCTCATTCACGATCATAAATACTAAATTCAATACAAGTATTGATGGCATTTGGGCTCATCAACAAAATTATCATGAATAATAGCAAGTTGATAGCGTCACGGTCGTTAATTTGGACTTTAATTACTGGCTTTGCTGATCAATTTGCATAGAAAATACACGGAAACTAAATCTTAAATCCGATAACTTTTAAAGTTCTTCCTTTTCATCGATAATTCCTTTTTTCGGAATGGAATAAAAACTTTTCTTTTGATTTCTTTTTTGAGAGGAAAACACAAACTGACAGTTTTATTCTATTTTCGGTTTTCTAATGAAAATGAAACGTTACTTCAAGTTACGTAGTCATACCATTGATCTAAATTTCAATGGAAACATCATGGCGTACACACAGTAAATATCTTATTTGCATTGAAGTGTTCCCTTATTAATTATAAATTCTGTTTTCACGACAAAAAATAAAGGCAAGTTTAAATATTTTTTTCGTTTATTTTTTATAATATAGTTTTTTATTCATAACAATGTGAAAATATGTTTAAACATTATTTGGTTTATTTTCGTAAAATATTTTTAAAAATTATATTAATTATTCAATAAAATTTAAAAAATAAAAACCTATGCAATTTACTATTTAAATGTAATGAATAAATGCATTTAAACAATGATAAATTACGATCGACACCAATTTATCATTATGCAAAAGAAAAAAATAATATACTTAAATGCCAAGCTTGTGTCAACAGTAAAATACTATTTAAATAATATAATGACAATATCAATGTTAAAATAACTTTCAAGCACAATTTGATTTATTTATAAACATATAAAATCAATTTAATAACTAGACATTCATGCTAGTAAAAACAGGTTAAGAAATAAAATTATTAAAAAATATGATGGTTCCTAAGATGCAAATGGTAGTTTAGTAGAACGTTTTAGTTTGAAAATAACTATACGGAGTAAGCTCGTTACATTTAAATTAAAAAATACAAGTGTGTTCGTAATTTATGTAGAATATGAACAACGATAAAAATCAATTAGAAAATGGTTTAAAACTATTTAAATAAACATTTAATTCAAGTAAGTGAAAATAACAAGACGGCAATAACAATTAAAACCGAAGACACATTAATCTATTTTATCTACAAATAAACATAATTTCTTAATAGAATAAAACCGACCGCATAAATTGTACCACAAAAGCGCAGCTCTCCCTCAGCCTTCACCCAGAACTCCTTTTAAAAATTAAAATAAGGATTAGCTGACATTTCCATAAACGCCGAGCCAGTAATTTCTTGAAGAAAAAAATCTAATTGCGTAAATGGGTTTTAATGCTCGTCGTTTTTTTGCGCAGTACAAATGAGGTATATCGACGATACCAAGGGAAGCCAAATCGGGTCCAGGGGACCTCTAAACAACTCAAAGTAAGAGTTTCGACATAGACAATGGGAGGATTTTTGGAAAGGGGGGTTTTGAACAAGAAACTGGGGAGAGGGATGGGGGATGTCGAAGTATTCAAAACTGGTTAGGAAAATTTTAGATTAATTTGAAGTTAAGTAAGAAAAGTGTTTTCATTTCGGAAAGTGATCTTCAAGATTGTTTTTTTCCATTTTTTTTGGCATTCTACCTAAACACTTGACAATTATTTTCCAGTTCTAAGAATAATTTTAAGATAGAAAATAAAACAGATAAAAGTGTTTGGTAACAAGTTATACAAATTAAATTGACATTAAAGAAGAAACTAGTTTTTTGGTGTGAAATGTTTCTAATAAATTAATATTTGATAATTTTTTTAAATAAAACATATATTCAATTTTCATAAGATTTTTGTCATAATCATTGTGTTACCAATGGTTCTCAAGGCAAAACTATTATGCACCGTTGGACACACCTTACATTATTTATGTGTGTGTATAATGTATGTAATGTATGTATGCATATATAATCACGTTTATATGTGTGTAAATATATATAGTATATATGTTTATATATATGTATATATATTTATACATAAATATATATATATATATATATAAATAACTAT
>JARUHE010032353.1:0-16332 GCA_031471125.1 Archaeomysis grebnitzkii | reverse complement strand
TAGTGATATTTTTGTCTTTAGGTCTGTTTAGGTCAAATATAAAGTCAGATTTTACCTATTTGGGACCATTTATTTATGTTGATTTACAAATTGCACAACACTAATTGGTAAAATATGTATATTATCACAGTTAGGCCTAATTCTCATGTCGTACGATGTTGATTTTTACAAACAACAACGGTGAAAACAAGGATTACCATTTTGTTGAGTTTATGGTGGGTTATATAACTAAATACTGACAAAAAATATTGTTAATTAATCATATTAAGTGATATTTAGAACATATTGGTGCTATGCACCTGGCGGAATTAAATATATGAAGGTATCCTCAAATAAAAAAATAGTACAATACGTTCACAAAAGTCCTTAAAGAACTTGACAGTGAGTTGAACAATTCATTTCATATATATAGTTTTTATTTCATACCGAAGTTAGGAGTACAATAAGATGCAATGCATTCACATCAAGTGAAAAAAAATTGCCAGTAGAAGAACTTTCTTTTCTTCAAGATCAAAGATCGGTAAAACAAATTGTCAATTGAAGGGATTGATATTAAAATAACAAACAGTTTTAAGGAAAAGACAGGAAAGAAAACATACATTCAGTTTTGGGTCAAATGATATCATAATATAAATCATAAGTTGATGGATAGTGCTAAACCAACAGGTCAAAATATTTCCTCAGATGATCAAAGCTCTATCAATGATGATATATCAACTGATGAGCCTTCATCAATAATATCATTAGATAAGGAAAATGATAGTTCTGAAAACAAAATTAAAGAAAATAAGACACCAATGAAGCCTGTGATAAAGGAAGCCGATAGATATGGGTTATCATTATCAGTTGACAAATGTAGTTTTGCAAAACTTTTGTCATTGGAATTACTATTGAAGTTAACTGACTTCAGTACAACGTTATATGAACATTTTAAAATCAACGTTGTTTCAATTAACCATTATTTGATATTTGTTGAGCTATGGTTACAAAAACGACGTTAATGAAACGTTGAGTATTGGTTTGTTGTGGAATAGTTATAAGCAGACGTTTCAGAATCGTTAAAAAAAGACTAGTTGAAACAATGTTGTTTTAAAAATGTTCATATAACGTTGTAGTGAGGTCAGTTAAAGTGTAGCTTGTGTGGAAAGTTGTTATAACGTTTAAGCAACGTTTTCAGATGTTCATACGTGGCTTCAAAAACAATTCTAATGACAAAGGTTTTGCAAAATACAACGTCGCATAAATATTAGAAAATTTTAAGATAAGGTTGTGTCAACGATGTGCCAACATTAAATGCCTGTTCGGTATGTACGGGATAGAATATATAACACGTGTGGACTGCAAGTTCGTTTCAAGGTATGTGTGAAGTAGATGAAACTGAAATGGTATGAGCATGTCATACTGACATAACCAGTCAAATAGGCACACTGCCAGGTGGAAGATCGAGAGGAAACTGACCAGCCAGCACGTGCGATTACCGGAAGACAACGATGAGTGGCGAGCTGTCATGAAGAAAGCTTCCAAAGGTCAAAAGATTAATGCCAGTAACTAATAAAGCATTAACTCTTTGATGCCTGGCAGAACTAAATTTCCCGATAAAGAAAGGTTATTTTCAGCACTAGATTCAACGTTACTTAATCCTTATGTCATATGTTGGAAATGACACTGGCTCAAAGTCTACTCAAGTTGGTTTGATCGTTGAATTAGAAAATCGTTACACGAAAATCTCATCAAAAGTCCTGTGTAATTGGCTCTCCAAGTCATGTCGCTGCTTGACACCAGTTGAGACACAATTTCCCAAAATTAAATTCACTAAATACGATGTTAAATACATAGGAAATTAAATTAGGTTAATACTTTAACCGTTTCTTTTAACACCGGTATTACATTATCCTAATGGTTTACCCCATCTTATGTTGCACCAGTGATAAAACTTATTTAGATTGAATAAGATTGAGTTAAATTAAAAATAACGTAATTAGAACTTAATTCAATTAGAAACACTTAATAAGATAAAAAGAAATTAAAGTTATGCTTAACCTTCAATTCATAGATATTACAATTACAAATAAAGGTTTACGAAATAATGAAAATTGCTACCCAAGGTTGTAATAAAAAAAATTAAGCTATCAAAATATTCTACGGTTTTTCTACTGTATAAAACAAATACATTAGTTATATATAGGCTATATATGTTATCATCCCTTCCCAATTATTTAATACTATAGCCAATTATTATCAAGTATTACTTTTATATAATACAAATAAATATTATCAACTAAATAAGCCCTTGTTAAGTATAATACTTTAACCGTTTCTTGTAACACAGGTGATACATAAGTATAATAGCTTAATCCATCTTATGTAATATCAGTGATACAAATTAAGTTAGTTATGTTTTTGATTACATTCCACAAGTAACTAGTTACCTGTATAATGTAATCAAAAACATAACTAACTTGTTTGTATCACTGATGTAACATAAGATAGAGTAAGCTATTATACTTATGTATTACTGGTGTTACAAGAAACGGTTAAAGTATTAAATAGTAAAATTAAGTATTTAAAATATTACTTTTATATAATAAAATAACTATCATCAACATAATCATCATTTGATAATTATTAAATATTAAAACTAATTACTTTTCCATAAAAAAGATCTATTATCAACTTAATCATTCTTTGATAGTTATTGAATATCAAAACTAATTATTATCGAACATCACGTTTATATAAAAAAAACTATTATCAACTTAATCGTTCCTTGTTAAGTATTAAAAAGTAAAACTATTTATTTTCAAATATTAATTTTATATAATAAAAACATCTATTATCAATATAATCATCCTTTGATAATTGTTAAATATTAAAATTAATTATTATCAAACATTACTTTTATATAAAAAAATAAATATTACCAACTAAATCATCTCTTGTTAAGTATTAAAAAGTAAAACTAAGTGTTTTCAAACATTACTTTCATATAATAAAAATATATATTATCAACATAATCACCCTTTGATAATTATTAAATATTAAAACTAATTATTATCAAACATTACTTTTATATAAAAAAAAATATCTATTACCAACATAATCATCCTTTGATAATTATTAAATATTAAAACTAATTGTTATCAAATATTACTTTTATATATAAAAAATTATTTTTATAAACTTTTTTCAGTTTAAGAAACAAACAAAATTTCACCACGATTGTTCTGACTTTAGCTTTAAAACTTTTATGACTTGGAAATAATAAAATATTTATCTTTGTGAGGTATGAACACATAAAAGTAATTGCGACTATAAATAAAAAAAAAACATTTTGTCTTATTTTATAAATTTGTGTTGGCTATTAAAACCTCAAAATATACATTATAGTTTTCAATTTAATTTGGTAATAAACATTAGACTATCTAAGTTATTTTTTCAGCTAACATTTCTAAGCTATTGTTTCTATAAACCTAGATTAGCTAACATAATAAATTGATTTCATTTTAATGAAAATATAATATTGTGGTTTATTATGAATTTTATAATTCCACATTGGGAAGATCGGTAATAATTTATTATTTTCACTGGAACATCAAGGACACAGTAAATTAATCTGCATAAAAACTTCCCAGAATCACATACGTACCAAATGAATTAAGTTTGAACTGCTATCCCAAACATCCTAGAAGAACAATACACACAATTTTTTTCGTAATTACAAACTATGCTACTTGGTTTATAGTTTAATTTAGTTAGTCAATTTGTAGTTATTGATAATGTATATATTTTAATATTTACAATGTTTACCAAATAGTTATATAGAGTTATGTTAGTAAAAACTAAAACTACTTCAGTTACCATTTTAAGTTATTATTGACTTGTAAATATTTCATTTTTTTGAAAAGTTCAGTCTTTAACAAAGATAAATAACCCTCTGGTGAACACTAGTTTATGACTTTGCCGGCATTAATATGAATTTTTTTTTAACCTGCTGCACTCAGCCGTCCAGGGTTCGCTCTTCAAACCACATGAATAATGAATGGTACAATTTTATAAGGCTCCATTGTTCATGTGGTTTGAAGAGCGAACCCTGAACGGCTGAGGGCAGCAGGTTGAAAATTTCCTTCACATTAATGCCCGCAAAGTCATAATTTAGTATTTAAGTTATTATTGTATATACAAAATGTTAGATATAGTGTAGAGTGCATGACAAGTATGTATGTGTGTATGTGTGTAAATCACATTAAGAGCAAACATAATAAAGTTTCTAAGTCTGTAGAGAATAATATGACAAACATGTTTTGCTATTTAAATCTTCAATTCAGAATAAAAAAGTTTTTGTTTGTAAAAAGTATATATTTGTTTATTAAAATAGTATGATTTGTCAATTAATGATTTTTACTTAATGTCAACTCGCAGAAAAAACACATCACTCGCATTTAGAGCCAAACTATCAAACGAGATACTATCGCCCAAAACATATGAGTCTCATTCAACAGCAATAGTTATGCAAAGTCACAGTCATTGTAAAATGTTACAACGTAATAAAGCGTAAATTTGAACTTTCTGTCCTGTTTGGATCGACAATAGTACAAGTGAGGCAACACATAATCAAATAACATTGATCTTACCTCACTTGTGGTGTTTTCGATCCATTTATAAAAGTGATTAAACAATTTAAAACTGTACATTTCAAATAATTTCTCAGTTAGCGAGGAATCTTATTTTTTGGTGATAGTACATGTCAGTTAACGCATGAACTTCAAACACAGCCATGAATAAACGCGATTAATTTATACTAAATGAATTATTTAAACAAATTGCAAACGTAAATTGAATCTACAAAAGTTATAAAATTGTAACTAATTTGAAGAACAAACATTTTTATAAAACATTCTTCAAAGTCTAATTAAAATCTTATATAAATTAACCACAATTTAAAGAAACTTTTCTTCTTTAGTTTTATGGGAATTAAAGTTGGAGAAACTAATCATAGCTTACATAAGCCGTTGATCCCCAAAAGCCTTACTTGGATTTTTAGACCCAAAAATTTGTTTTATTCAAAACATTTTATAAATGTGATTTGTATTCAATTTTTTTTATTTTTTCAGTAAAGTATTTTAACAAAATTGATTTTAGTTTTTTTTTCAAATTATAATAAAATTAAACTTATGATTATGATATAATCAAACGACAAATGTTTGATGTATTTTTGCTACAAAGTTAACTTTAAGTATATAACATCAAGGTCTAAGCAAACTTTTTGAGTGAAGTATTATTCCACTTGCACACATTTATATACAATTTCAACTGAAATAGAAAAAAGTGGTTGCAACAATACATGTGAAGTGCATATAGAAAAGATAAAAAATAGTTAAGGTCATATCATAAATTAGCCTCATACATTAGCTGTGTCACGCAGTAAACCTTTGATCTACTGTTTTCAAAGAGAAAACATTATTTGCCATTATTTCTTGTATATTGTTCTGTTGCTTAGAACTTTTTTGAAGTGATAGGATACAATTTTAATTATAAATTTGTATGGTTGATAATTATAAAATCAAGTCAGTTTACATAAGATATTAGATCCGCTCAAAAGGATGGGTGGGATCAAAGGATGGATTTTTCAAAAATAAATTTAAATAACTCTTTTGTGCAACTTAAAAATGTTTAATTGTGATAAAAAAATATTATCTGAAATTAAATCGCCTGTTTATTAAGATTGTGTAAAAAAAACACATTTTTTTATAAAAGATTCAAGCCAAAAAAATTGTTAAAAATTAAAATAAAAGTGTAAAAAGAAGTAGTGATTTTTCACTTTAAAAACACTAGTGTAACCTTAGGGAATAACCAAAAAACATAATGAAAGATATATCATCTGAAAGATTATGTTATTGGTGATAGTTTGGTGGAAAAAACTAAAAACCTTAACGGTTTTTTAGCTATAGTCAAAATACTAAAGTGGGGTCAAAGGGTGGATATGACCTCTGCCTATTAGCTACCATGTACTAAATTTTCCTTTTAGTTTAGTTGTCCTATATATCACTCCTGCTCATTAGCCTTGGTTTTAATTATATTAACTAATGTTTAATTGCTTAATAATTATTTGATAGTGAAAATAATAAAGCTCAAGAAGTCCTAAATGCAGATATGAGCAATTTTAAAGAAGATGGATATGTGATTGTATTATATAAGGGATCATTTCCAAGGACATGTAAAAACAACTTAATAAAAACACATTATCTGTCTCTTGAATGCAAAAAACAAGCACTCATGCCTGGAAAGGGCCTCTGTATGAGGATATTCATGATTATCCATAAATAGACATATGTAGAATTATTCCGCCACTGGAACCCATTAACAATCGGGAAAATTTCAGTGTACTCAAATGTAATAAATACTGAAAGTAGGCAGTAATAAGCTGTTTTTGAATATACTGTAGGACTAGATAGAACAACACAATTTAAGTAATTAATTAATATATAAGTAAATAATAACAAAGGAAAATAGGTTTTGTACTAACCTAAAACATTTATTTTTATTTTTCTGTAAATAACATAACTTCATAACAATTGTATGAAAACTAAATTGCAAACCAAAATTGGAAAGAAAAAAGGATGTTGTTTAATAAACTATAAAGGGTAAGTTTGTTTTGCATGTTTAACCATAGAAAAGCCCTTTAAAAAAGAACCCACCCTTTGACCCAGTGTGGGGAAAAAGGGTGGATGCATTTCTTTTTTCAAAAATAAAAAAAAAATACTAAATGACCTTCAATATTTTTTTATAGACATTACCATGTAGAAAAAAGCCCCAATGCTTAGATCTGTATAAAAGAAACTTGTATTATAAAGAAACTTAAGACTCCACAGACAAAATTAAAAAAAAACTTTCACCCCGCAAGACCCTATTTAAATAGTAATTTACAAGTAAAATTAAATTTCTTTCCACAAAATATATATTATTTGGATGGTAAGAACTTTATTGAAATGACAGAGCACAATCTAAATCATAAATCATCACATATGTTTATTAAATAGTAAATAAGTAAAAAAGTAAATATTTGAGAGAGAATATTTTTGAAGAATATTTGTTTCCAGCCCAACTTAAATCACAGAAAACCTCTCAAAAAAATGTAAAAACAAAAAAATAACTGACAACAAAAACAAAATGAGATGGCACAAAAGTGAACACTTCGCTGCGATTCATAACTGTTTTATAAATTAATCATCATTAAAAGAATCATTAGAAATCCGAACACTTGAGTTCATTTTTTTATTAAAAAGCGAAAAAAAATATTTTTGGGGTATGTAAAAAGCAATAAACAAACCATCGTTTAGCCAAATTATCGAATTGTTAATGCTGTTTTAATAATAACCACGAAATTTTCTAAATAAAAAACTAATTATTTTATATTTCAATATAATTAGTTTATATCGGTTCATCAAATTATGTCGTTTTTAATTTGACAGCTTAGATAATCAATGTTTTAATCTAATAAACTGATGCTTTCATCATGGGATCTTGCACTTTATTTTACTGTTGAATAGTATACATATAGATACTGCATACATAAACATCAACCCCCTTTTTGACACACATATGTACAGTATATGTGAAATATTTAATATTTATCCATATAAGAAAGATATCTTAGAGGTAAAGTTGAACTATTTTCTAAAATTACACAATCATTTTCCCTTTTGATGAACAATTTCCCAAATGATGAAAACAAAAGTTAATTTGAAAGAAAAAGTAGTTCTTCCAATGAATGAAACACAGATGCCAAAAAAGACACCGTTAACCGATGCCATTGAGGCTTCGCTTAACCGTTGCCAGGAAAGATGACTGAGAAACTCTCTCGAGTCGAGAAAGTGGATTTAGACTTGTGATTATCGCAATTATGTTTCGCAACTCCTGAAAAAACAGATCAACTCCTATTAACCCTTTCAAACTAGGGTGTATTTCGTTGCCATCTACCTCCATTTTTACCGCCAATTTAGTTGCCATTAGCCTCAATATTTACCGCCAAAACAAAGAACTTTTCTTCCTCTTTCCATGGAGTTTCGTAATAAAAATTTTATCGTCGCCTTCATAATAAAGATTTTGTAATTGCCTTTCATGACTTATTCAACGGAAAATCATTTCACGAAATGATTGGCAACTTAAAGGTAATTATTTTTATTAATTGAAAATAAATAAAGAAATAATTTAATATGAAACTGTAACTGAGATTTTTACTATAATTTAGGTCAAGTTTATTAATGTATATGTAGCAAAATTTACAAGTATAGTTTTAATTAATTTATTAAATTAAACTGTTTATTAATTTGTGTACCAATTTTGTTTCAAAATTTAGGTTTTACATGAAATAAATTATCAAACTTTTCATGCATAATTATGAAAATTTAAAACGATCGATCTCATTAACGAAACTTGCACAGTTAACAACGGCTCAACCCTCTAGCATAAAGTATAAGGTTAAGTGTTGACATAAGGACCAAGATACAATAAAGTTAGTCTTCAAAATAACCTTAATTAAATGTGTTGATATAGTTTATTTCAGCTAGTAAACTAAAAAAGGGAAATTAAATTATTTCAATGTTTATATCATTAGGAAGATGGACATTCCTAAAGCAGTATGTAAGACTGGTTCGTGGGCTTGTCTGTTTAAATCTTTTTATATTCATCAAAGTCAGTGAGATTAGGATTAAAGACGATCCACGCCCCATAAAAATAAAAGATGAAAAATGTAGTGTTGCTACTACATTTATTTATTTATTTGTTTATTTATTTATTTATTTATTTATTATTTATTTATTATATTAATAGCCGTTTATAAATCATAAATAAGGATAAATAAACATGCGTATGATTCGCATGCCACAAATGATGGATAGGTTTTTTAGTTTGTGACAGAATAATAAAGGTGAATAAACCTTAGGACAAAGTAAACAAAGATACATTAGAGAATAAAGGTGAAGAAACCTTAGGTCAAAGTAAACAAAGATACAGTAGAGAAAAAAGGTGAAGAAACTTTAGGTCAAAGTAAACAAAGTAGAAAATAAAGGTGAAGAAACCTTAGGTCAAAATAAACAAAGTAGAGAATAAAGATGAAGAAACCTTAGGCCAAAGTAAACAAAGATACAGTAGAGAATAAAGGTGAAGAAACCTTAGGTCAAAGTAAACAAAGATACAGTAGAGAATTAAGGTGAAGAAACTTTAGGTCAAAGTAAACAAGGTAGAAAATAAAGGTGAAGAAACCTTAGGTCAAAATAAAGAAAGTAAAGAATAAATGTGAACAAACCTTAGGTCAAAGTAAACAAAGTAGAGAATAAAGATGAAGAAACCTTAAGTCAAAGTAAACAAAGATACAGTAGAGAATAAATGTGAAAAAACCTTTGGTTAGAGAAACCATAATAATAAAATTAATAAAAGTAAGGACTTTCAATATGAATGTAAAGGTAAAGTTCCTATTTCACGAGACATACGGACCGATAGCTGTTCGTTAACTAGGATCTTTTATGAAATAGGATCAAATGAGTTATAGCTGTCTACATTTAGGCAATGGTTTTCCATGATGAAAAATAAAAACCTTTGTCTATTAGGAAGGCATGATTATAGGGCCCTGTAAGTAATAAACAATAAAGTAATAAATAATTTATGTCTTAGAATATGGATTACATGTCATATACCATTTTTTTTAGTAAACGAAGATGTAAATAATTATCTATTATCTTATTGTTTTGTGCTGTATTATATACATAGAATATTTAATTGAATTTACATTTCGTACTATAATATATTTTTCGTGTGTTAGGAATCAAAATCGTGAAATAAGATCGCCGTCTCAAAAAATTTGTCATGCAATAGGAGACTCGTTAAGTGATATCATACGAATTAGGAGCTTTATCAGTATAAGAAAACTATCTTACAGATGTAGATTACCGGATTAAACTTATAATGTACTTTTAAAGCATATAGTTCAAAGGAAATTTTGGAGCAGAGATAAACAAGATGATACATAAAGAAGAAAACAAAAAACGAAGAACGAGAATTTAAACTTGAAATGCAAGAGCGCTAAGAAATAAAAAGCCAAGAGGAAAGATAATTTGAACTTCAAGCAATGGTTCAGTATAAGAAGTTCATTGAGGTGTGTCCTAGGAAAGCCTCTATTCCAGTTTGTGAGCTGACAGCCGACGAATAATTAGAGATGACGTGGGTGAAGATGGAGAACAGTGAAGATGATGATTTCAATTAGGATGAAGATAAAAATAACTGTGATTATGACAAATAACTGTTTTAAAAAGAGAAATCTAATTGGGATAAAGATAAAGCTAACTTGTATAAAGATTCAATTATTTTATAAGACATTTCCTATATACTTAGTTGTGAGGAATTGCCCAAGGTCGTACTTTCAAACCAAATAGTATTGAGCTTTGTGATAGAGGACCGGATATAATTTTATACGCACTTGTAACACAGTCTACAGATGGAAATGAACTGCAAGCTTGCCAAATCAAGGATGCAAAAGCTTAGTAATAAGACAACTTGAATATATTACAAGTATTTATGCATGACACTAATAGCCTTAATGATGACAATGAAACAATAAACTACGATATGACAAAAAAATTACAACAAGTTCCTTTGAATGTGCTCGTCTGTTTAAAGATACACAAATAAATATATCAGATGAAACAAGTTGTTAGGGAGAATAAAATGAAGTGGAAACAGTTTTTCAAGATATATAATGCTAGATAGATACACTGCATGCCAAAGTACAGGTATTAGCAAATAAGAAATTGAACTATGGTCAAAATAAAAATTTAAGAATGCTAATAAGGAAGAAAAGCTACGAATTTATGAATAAAACAGTTTTGACTAACTTAGAAAATAAGTTTTAGTGTTTATGTCTTCATAGTATAGACATTTCAAGAAAAATAAGATGAAATGAAGTATAAATAAACTAAAGACAACCCTCTCATAAGCAAATATGAAATCCCCTGACCAAAGAAGAAACTTAATAGATTAAAATATAGGAGAGCAGTTATGTGTTAAATCAATTCGTAATAAACATAATAAAATGGAAGTTCTAAAGCATCACCGCTGAGAGGCTTTCTCGAGAAGAGCAGATGAATATATGAACAGAAGCTTCCAACAAAAAGTGAGTTATGTAGTGTTGCTATTATATTTCTTCTATTAATAGTTCTTTATAACTAATAAGCAATGATAAATAAACATATGTATGGCTCGCATGCCACAAAGGATAAGTATCCTTATACATCCTCTGAGCTGCAATTAGGAATCCAAAGCGAAGAGTGAGACTCTCCTAGCAGACGGGCCTGTTACAGCGACAATGAAGAAGTAATGTTGTCGTCCCCCAATGTGTAAGACTAACAGCATCAATTTTCTTATGGTTAACACATTGGTTGCGTTTGACTTTGAGCCTATAGAAAAAAAAAGATTTTAAAGATTTCAAGATTTCATGTAAGGTAATAACTATAACACCATATGCAGTGAATGCTCATTTCTATCACCTAAATCTCCCATTATAAAACAAACAAAAGTGTTTTTGGAAAAATTTATAAAAATTAAACATATTGCTTAGATATTTAATACAATTCCCATTTTTTTACTTCGTAGATATAGATTTACTTTTTCAGTATTAAATATTGCCAACACGTTAAACGTGATTTCCAATGTAATTTGAGTGTATTCTAATCCGTAGAAAATAATAGTTCATGCATTAAATGGTTATTTCTATCAGAAATTTTGTGCTATTAATTATCCTTTGGTTTCAACTTTTGAAAACAATAGACTACTCTCTTTGCATAATTTATTGCACAGCAAATAGCATTAGTTGTCATCATTTAAGTTGAAACAATTAACAAATAATTACATTGAGGTAAAAGTCATTGCATGCATGAATGAAAACGTGCTAACTCTTTGATTTCAAGAACTACGGATTTATTTACATAGTGAATGCTATAATGGCCCATTAATGTTAATATAATTCAAAATAATTTAAAAGACTAGGATATATTTAAAAATTATAAATAATTAAAAACCTATTACACGTTATCAAATAATCATAAGCAGCCAAAGAATGTTGGAAAACAATAAAATAACGAAAATTGAAAAAATGACTGGAATAATGGAAAAGTAATATCCAAAACTTAAACACTTCCAATAACTTTTTCACATTTATTTACACTTTGGCTTAATTACCAAAGAAAGTGGAAGAATAACTCTTCCATTATATGGCAATAAATTTAAAACTTTCCATTTCAATGCCAAATATAAAATATGTAATAAAATTTATAATCATTTATTTTATTCCTATGAAGACTGGCTTAAAGTTGTATTTTGAACTTTATTATTTTACATATTTTGAAAGGGGTTTCTTAAAGTATTTTAAAATAATAAAACATTTAAATCACAAAAACAAAAAGTTAAAATTCATATTTTCTTCAAGTTTTGTAGGTTTTTATAAACTAGTAACGGTTCAAATGTCTCGCGACAATTCATTCAGTAGCTTAAGAAAAATTCTACCATCACAACCTTAATTGACGTTACAAAATTGGGAAAATATTTTA
Organism: Archaeomysis grebnitzkii; assembly: GCA_031471125.1. NCBI lineage: Eukaryota > Metazoa > Arthropoda > Malacostraca > Mysida > Mysidae > Archaeomysis > Archaeomysis grebnitzkii. The sequence continues at coordinate 3,736 of JARUHE010032353.1, read as the reverse complement.
ATCAACAAATCCCATTATGCATACTTAACTTCCTATCCGTTGATGCATAAATAAAAACAAAATATGAAAAAAAGTTTTCAACATTTTTTCTATGTTCACACTTATAAATGTCAATAAACATTGGTATTAAAAAGTGAGGAAACATCATTTAATCAAAAAATCATCTTAGAGACTAGTATTGTATACTTCATTCAAATCCATTGATGCATAAATAAAAACAGAACATGAAAAAAATTGTCCATGTCCACAATCAGAAATGTCAATAAAAAAGGTGTTACAAGGTGAGAAACCATTTTTTAATAAAAAAGGTGTTACAAAGTGAGAAACGATCTTTGAATCAAAAATGGTGTTACACAGTGAGAAAACATAATTTAATAAAAAAATAACTTCAGAGACTATTAATGTATACTTCATTAAAATCCATTGATGAATAAATAAAAACAAAATATGGAAAAAAATATCCAAAAAAATTGTATATTCACAATCAGAAAAGTCAATCAAAAATGGTGTTACAAAGTGAGAAAACATCATTTAATCAAAAAATCACCTTAGAGGCTATTTATATATACTTCATTTCCAATTCATTGATGCATAAATCAAAGAAGAATAAGAAAATGTTAATTTAAAGAAAAAATATAGAAAAAAGTAATAAAATAAAATAAAGTTATTTACTAATTTATTAAAACAAATAGTCAAGCCTATATGAAATAGAACTTTAATAATGTATATGATATATGCATTCAAGTCATTGTCTAATGCCGCCGACGACACTGACGACGATGACACCGGAATTGCTACGCCTATGTAGAGCTTCACCACGCACGCTTGACAAAAATTATGTAACTTAATATGTTGTAAATTTTTAACAAAAATGTTAAAATGTTTCATTCATTTAAATAAACTTAAATTGAAATATGTTTTACATGTAAAAATAAGTTATCATTTCATAAAAAGAATCAATCAAATTATGTTAAATAATTTCAACAATAAAATTATATTAAAAATTAAAAATTACACATGATAAAAAAATCTAAAACATTTTTTTAAATTTCAAATTCATTAAAGTTTTATTTTATTTCATCTTTCTTTCGATATTTTATTATAGTAATTCAAATAAATTTACAACTTTGGAAAAATTTCAATATTTTTTTATTTTTTTAAATGAAATTTAATGAAAATTATTTTATGAAAATTAATGTGATCATTTCTTGTCTTTGTCAACTTCATTTCTTGTGAATCTTTCAAATATTGTACCAAATTTTTTTGCATTGTATTTTTCTTATTCTGCGTTGCGTTAGAAAAAGAATTGTGAGCTTGATTGTGAGCCTTACTTAATTTTTTTACTGTTTCATATAGCAACTTCATTGTATTGTGGTTACCCATAAATAATTATTATTGTATAGACTAAAATATTTTAAAGTTATTATTAGACAGTTAATTTGAAGCCAGAAATAAACTTCAGTTTCATGTACAGTTTTTTCTGAACAAAAATAGAATAAGTTTCAACTTTATCGAATTAATTACCAAACACATTAAATGGAATCATTTTCTGCTCGGAATTTGTAACATGAGAGACAAGTCTCATGAACCAAGACATGAAATGTTCTACCTTCTGAGCTTATAAGGCAACACAAAGGAGTGAGTTGTGATGCAATTGAAACATAATTCCTTATTAACCAGTTTATTCCCTTGTTTTAAAATGCACAATTTAGTTTGCCATTACACGGTTTTCCTTTTCCCGTTCTGATAACATAAATTATTTTTATCATTGCTTCATAAGTTAAAAAAATCTAGGTCATATGATGAAATAAGTTTTCTTCTTTATAAGTGAAATTTGTAAAAAATAAAGTTATTACTTATACAAAGTTTGTTTTAGTCTTAAGTTATTTTTTTAACAAGTGATGCTTACAACATTTTAAAGCTTTGGTGTCTTAAGGGACGTAAACGGCTCATACCATAAGGCTTATTTCCAATACTAACCTCAACACATTTTGGGCCTCATGACAAAACCAGTCAGACGGAAAGAGTTAAATGATTGACAACTGTAGTTCAAATATTATTCAACAAATTGATGAAAGAAACAGAATTATTTTTTCCATAAATATAGATCAACCGTAACTATTGAAGTTTGTGTATTTCTGCTCGACATTTAATTTTTTTTCGCTCCTGTGATTCAGTTGAACGCATTGACAGAGCGATCCCAAGTACAAAAAGAAACTTTTAAGGCACAGCCACAGCAAGCAATGTAGATTCTACTGCATTGGGAATATTAGATGTCTTGAGGCTGTTTCATATTTAACAACTCAAACCATTTTTGATGTAAAAAATCCCATGAAGGAACTTAGTGTAGGATAATCAGACCTTTTCCAAATAAAACCCAGCTTCCATGAACAGTCTAATGGCTTTTTGAGATTATTAATGCTATTTTCAAATAGAGAAAATAATTTCCGACATTCATCAATCTTATAAATTGATTAATTGTCCACTACTTTAAACTTTTTAATTTCAGAACAGATGTACACATAAATAAATAATATGCAATTGAAACAACTTTAAGCCATGACATTTTCTTCGAAATGGAATGAAGAGAATTATTTCGTTCATCATTCAAGATCATCATCACCAAATTCTAAAAAAAAACGATCTCAGCAAATTCATTTATCAATGAAAACCTTCTCATTGAATTTTATAATCATCGTTTTAATGATTTTAAAAAATTTAAGCAAATAAAATGAATTTACAAATGTTGAAAAATACAACAGTTGTTGTTATTGATGTACCGGGTGTTGATTTTTCACATCCGGCCGGATCTGGATAATATCAGATACACTGCCGGATATCTGTCTGGGTTCCGGATAACGTACAACTTTTATACCTCAGGTTGGCGGTTGAAGGAACAGCTTACGTGCTTATTGCAACATATAAAGAAGATTTACGTCGAATTGATTTTTCTTCAATTAATTAATGTTTAAATTTATATAACTTTATTTTCGTTCTTTGTATCACAAGGTTGGTTATTTAAATTACTTAATTGATTATCGAGAATGTGAAAAAAGTCAGCGAAAGCTCTATAAATAGTTACATTTATGTTGTTATCGTTGTCTTTCTCATCAACCGCTCGAGATTGTTTGCTTTTTTTTAGAGCAATGATTGTTTAAAATAAGGTTTAGGACTTTCAATTTTATTTCTTATCTATTAGTTTTGTATTTCTAAAACTTGTATTTTTTTAAACAAGCGGGTTTTTATGTTTTTTTGCAAAGTTTTAAAAATCAACTTTTTTATTTTCCAATTTACAGAAATGTTTACTTAAAGTGAAAGGAAGTTACATACCATCTCAACAAATTTGAATATTAAATTCTTACACACATTTATATTTTTGAAATAGCAGATGCTGTAAGAATTGTAGACTAAAATCAAAATTTGGTTCATAGCTTTTTTTTAGTTTAAAACAATGTATACTTAGAAGAAAATAAAGAACAAAGAACTAACTATTCATACCAAACAATTATTACTAAGAACATTTTTTACAAGCAATCATATATTCTTGAATAATATTTGGCATTTGTTAAGTTTCACCTCTGGTTTTGGATTTGAAAAAATGGCAACTAAAAATTACATCACACAATTTGATTTTCATTTGAATTATGCATTTTTGGCTAAAAAATGAACATTATAATACCCTCACCTAACCTAACCTAACCTGACTTTGCTCCTCAAATGGCTTCTATTTGGCCTA